>VWYE01029209.1:30098-80848 GCA_013398995.1 Alaudala cheleensis
ATCTTCCCACTAAAAATTGAGGCAAAGTAGGCATTAAGCACTTCTTCCTTCTCCTCATCTGCAGATACTAAGTTTCCTCCCTTGTCCAATAAAGAACAAAGGCTGGTCTTACCCTTCCTTTTAACATTAATATATTTGTAAAAACATTTTTTATTATCCTTTACAGAAGTTGCCATTCTAAGTTCAAACTGAGCTTTGGCCTCCCTAATTTTTTTCCTGCATGCTCTAGCAGCCCTCTTAAATACTTCCTTAGAGACCTGACCCTCCTTCCAAAACTGATACATCCTCTTTTTATTCCTAAGTTCCTTCAAAACCTTGTCCAGCCAGGCTGGACGTCATATATCAATAACATCCTCAGATCAATTAAACCATGGCACTGAGTCCAGTCTTTTTTTAAACACTTGCAGGGACAGTGACCCCCCCATCTCACAGGGCAGCCCATTCCAATGCCCAACCACTCATTCTGTAAAGAATTTTTTTCTGATCTCTAGCCTAAACTTTCTCTGGCGCAGCTAAAAATTGTGTCCTCTCATCCGGTAACTGGTTGCCTGGGAGAATAATAGGACAATAGGAAGATATCAAGTATGGAAGTGAAATTTGATGTGATGTAATTTGTAATGGTATGCAATAAGTCTTTATTTGTGTGAGTTTTTTTTGTAACAAATCAGAAACATCAATGGTGTTCCTTCAAGTTTGGTTCAAATTCCTTAGACCTGAGAAACACTCATTATCGTAAATGTGTGATGTGCTATCCTCTTTGCTCTTAGAGTAGGGGAACAAAGATAATGCACCATAATACTGTAGATTGTGTGTCAACATCAGTAGGTCTCTGAACCAGATATCTGAATTTTCAGGTCTCTCCTGATCCAGTGTTATTTCTTCTCCACTCCTTTGTTTTTTTTCCCCTCAGGTTAATTTAGCATTAACTTTTAAGGCATTAGTTTTCATTTTACTGTTGAAGTAGATGGAAGAAGCAGCTAGAATAAATGAATAATTGACTACTGTAACAATAAATTAACTGTCAAACTTGATTCCTTTGTGTCATTTGCTTACCCTAGAAGCACAATACACATGCAATTAAGAGAAAGGAGGCTGTGACAGAGATGGTTAGTTATGGAGGTTTCCAACTTAGTTTCACATCAGTGAATAGTATTATTTTGTGGTTAAGGACAATATTGGTGGATAATGATTTTTCAGGTGGATAGTCATTATTAATTTACTGAACACTTAAGGGAAAGTCAGCAGTAACAGTCAATTCTGAAGGGCTGGTTTTTTGTTGTTTGTGGGGTTTTAATAGTTGTGGGGTTTTTTGTGCTCATGTTCTATTTTTATTGATAGATTGAATTTCTGGGAGAAAGGATGCTTCAATATAAGTAGTGGATTCTTTCAAATTGAAAAATATGAAATGTGGTAAAAGTTTCTGGGGACCCAACTGTGAATAATCAGTAGCAGGAGCTCTGCCTGTCTGTAAGGCCCAGATTTGCTTCCCTGTAAGAGTCTATAAGTCCTTAGGGCTTAAGAGAAGCAAATGTTGACAGCAGTGCTTAAATCAGTGTGGTGTTTTACACTGCAGGCATTTTTTTTTTTTTACTTTGCAGAGGCATAATGGTCATGCTGTTGTATAGGTTTTTAATTTCTTGTCATACATTAGATTTTCCAGGTGAACAGGACTTAAGGCACTCGGCTGACACAACAAGAAATTATGTAAACAAGTTGGAACCTTCTCTAACAATTGCAGAATGAATTCACTTTCTCAATAAAAGCTTGCTGCTAGTAAACCCTTCCATGCTATTGTTGCACAAACAGTAATGGATCACGCTGTCCAAGTTTATGTCATGTTGGTGGCAGATGGCACGTAATAAACAACCCGCTGTTTTGATTTCTCCATGCTTTGATTGTTTGTCCAAATGAGCAATAAGTGTAGCTAATGTTTAGGCTCCAAAATACCTTTGACTGTGAGTGAAGAATGCTCTGCTGAAGCAGATATTCTCTATTCTTGCTTTCCTGTCAGAGTTCACAAAACAATGATACCCTTGAAATAGCTGCAATATTTGGTTCTCTGACCACTTGACAGTATATTAGGTATGTGCTAATAAAGTATTCAGTGTCTCCTGTCAAGGCTAGAAGGAAGGATTAAGTCAAGGAGACTTATTTTGCCTAGTCTGCTATTTCACTCTTCTCTCCTTCTTCTTGCTTCCAGTCAAGAAAAAAAGTTAAAATTGCCTTTTATTCTTGTTCCTTCTGTCTATATTTTTAAATGTCTTTGGATTATCCTGACCTATTCTTTTTCTTCTGCTTTATTCCTAAATCAACGAACAGGGAAATTTAATTGTACTATTATTTGACTTCCAGATAAAAAATTACCTTGTAAAAGCCAATTCCAGTTGGTGCTGATGTGTTTGCTTTTTGAAATATCGAACGTATGAATGTTTGATTGCTCAGGATCAGATTGGATGTAATTTCCTTGGCTTCTTTGATCTTTAAAGACAGCAGGAGTCTACCTTTTTGAATGGCACTTGAATATAGGTTAAAAAAGGAAAAGTAGCATGTGTGAATATCAGGGCAAATTATATCATTATATCCTGAATGACATGCCTTGGTATTACAATGCTAAGCACAACTCTTTCTGTTCTCAATAAATAGAATTATTTCATTCAAATATGTGTATGAAAATTGCCATTTGTGTGATTTAAGTCATAACCATTTAACCATTGTAATTGGAATTGATTGTCTAAGTCTTTGTAACTCGGTTCCATGGTAACAGTTTGGATATTAGTGTGCTACAATAAATTGCCATGGCTACACTGACTGAAGCCTTGATCTTAAAATGAACTTCACATGAAAAAGGGGATTTACACTTGTCTAATCACTGGCATTTTCATACCCTGTTGAAATCAATGTGCAAAACACATTGGCATGAGCAGGAAAGACTGCTCCTCTGAAACATTTAAATGTTAAATCTCTGCTTTAGGGTCAGATTAAGGTGTTTTTGGGCATAGTTTTGTAAAAAATTAAGAAATTTAGTAATGGCTAAATTGAGCATTGAGCTGGTGTTTGTGTTGGTAATAAGCAACAGGGCAAAAGAGGACAAATCCTTTTATCTAATATGAATGAGCAAGATTTCTGAAACCCATAGACTCCCACAGCCTGTAGGTGGCCATTGATCAGGCCTCCACCACAGCAAAAGACGCACTTCAAGTCCTTTCCAAAGCTGCCATCACAGGGTGTACAGTCCCTCTCAGAGATCTTCTCACTTCCTAGCATTCAGCCCAATTTTACCTGACTAGGAACATGAGAGATCAGTTAAAGATGAATGAATATACCAAACTGAGAGAATTAGAATCTAACAGGAGTCTTTCAAAGTGGAACTGGAGGGGGTTCCTAAAGGAGACAGTTACTGTCTGAAATGTTGACTTAACTCTTCTTTAACCATCATAGGAGATCTAGTATTTGCTGATGTCAGCATATGATATAGGAAATGGTATACTGTAACCCCTGAACATGGAACAGGATAAACAGTTAAGCAATCATGTAATATATATGTATGATTAGCAATCACTGGTTAATTAAGTCATGTCGTCTTTGCCTAGATTAATGCAAGCACAATGACCACAGGGTATGAGGTACAAGAGTTAAGCTGGAGCTTTACATAGGCAAGGATTGGATGAAACTGCTTCAATGCGAAGTTAACAATAAGATTAATTTTTTTCAGGGTGGAGGGCAGTCTTATTTGGTTTAGAACATGGCAGGCTTGCATCTGATTACCATATATAGGTATTGGACATCTTTTAAGACAGGAGGGAGGGATCCAGCTTCTAACAGAGTGGTACTTCAAGGAGCCTGATTGAGCAGCCTGAGAATGTAGGGATTTGATTCCTTCAAAAGGAAAGCTCCTGCTGGTAAGAGCTTTGGTTGGAGGAGAAGGACTGGTAGAAGGACTCTGTGTGTGTGTGTATTCTACATTTGTGATTGTAATCCATAAACTCTGTGGTGTTAAGCAAAAATAAGTGAGCTAATCAAAGTCTGAAAACTTTATAGCTGCATCAATAGTGTTTCATCTGTACTGTTGAGCCAGTTAATCCTTCTCAGGGTGAATACAATTACTGCAAACTGAGCTACCTTCTCTGCCTACAAGTATTCTCTGCCTTGTAGGTACACTAGTCAATTACATGAGTATACATTTGCATGGTATACACTGGCATGAAAGATTGCATGTCCTTGATAATGAGAAAAAGATCTTGTCATGAGAATAATGGTTGAGAACATAAACTACTGAGCTGAACAAAGAGTCTCCCATCCCATCATACAAAGACCTTGTTTTCTGTTAAGAGAAACTCCTAAGAGGTTATACATATGTTTCAGATGATTGATTTCATTCCTCTTTCCTCACCATTTGATTCTAATGCAAGAATCTTACAAGTTTTATCTGACTGAAATGATATTCTTTTAATTTAATATCTGCAATTTATGAGTTTGTTAACCAGATTTATTTTTCTGAAAATTTCCAATTTGACTCAAGTCAGAGTCACCATTTGAGGTAATGGTATTGCATATGAAACAACATTATTAGATGCCCTCAACGCCTCAGAAGCTTTATTGTTAAGTGACTTGTTTGCAGAATGTCTTGTTAGCTGGTGTAGAGTCACTTGTAATACTTTTAGATTTCCTGTTGAGTTATAGCTTATACCATTAATAATCTGTAGAAGAAAAGAATGCAAAAAAAAAAAAAGTTATTTCAGAAGTAGTTGGTGAAGTGATGACAAGCTGATAACTATTGTCACTGTTTCCCAATTGAAAAAAAGTTTCTCTGAACCCCTGTTTTTTCACCATTGTCTGGAAAACACTATTTCTTTGAGGCATCAAAAGTAATCTTTCTGTGCATCAACACAACAAAATGCTTGCCAGGAGTAACTGAAGGCCAAGATATTAACTGTAAATAAAAGAGAATAGTTAAATCTTTGCAAGTAAAAACCCCCAACACTGTTGACAACATTAAATGAGATTGTGCTTGGTGTTAAATCTCATCAACATATTATTTTGAAGTCAAACTTAAGTGATTTCCTCTGTTCAAGCATTAGAGTGCTGTTTTTTCAGAAAGGCTGGAGTTTTTCTTGATCACAGGCTAATGCTGTGCAAGTGCATCAAATCAGAGATCAAACTATGCTTTTCCCTTGCTGGGATGCCATCATGCAAACCTTTATGCATAGGTCACGGGAAAGGGAAGAGGTAGCACTCTGCACCTAAAAGCTTCTCGTGGGGTTTGGTATCCACTGCCATTCCTTGCTAGCTGAACGGAGCTCACACAGCCTTTCCTGACTCAAGTCCTTTTCCCAGTTCAAGGGGTAAGAACACAGGTTAACAGAAGAGAAAGAAATTTTTCTGAAAGACAATCAGTTAGGTGTCCCATAAACAGGATCATTCAACTTTCATGTTAAGAGGTGAGATGAATATCTACCCATCCTGGTTAACTTTAACTTTGGAAGACTGTGTTCTGGCCTAATTATTTTCTCTATCTCCTCCAAAATCAAATTAAATTTATGCAGCCAGATATACTTTATTAACTCAAGGCTCTTTTACTTTTTTGGTCTAGCTGATCAAAAGCAATACGAAGAATTCAACGAAAAGCTGACCTAGACCTTTCAAAGTCAAGGACTCCTTATCCTTCTATCACAAGTTATAAGCATTTTGCAGAGAGGAGGGAAGATTCCTTTTGAAGCAAGAGGAAACAATTTGTCAAGATGATTTCCAGAAGTCCTCTTAGTTTAGCACAACAGTTTGACAACAGCAAGGTCAGTAACAGTGCCTTGCTAAATGGCTCTGTATCTACTATGGTTGAAAATTAATGACAAATTATGGAAATTAGTAATGCAAAACCTGATGTCTACAGTGTGTAAATATATTTTTTCTCAGGATAAGATAGAATGTAAATATAGAATGCAAAACCAGCTCAAGCTGAATATAAACACGTAAATATTTAGTTTAGAAAGAGAAGCAACTGGAAAGTTTAGTAAGGAATGGAAAATCAAACATTGCTTCATATCATTCTGTACAGTAAACTTATAAATATCCTGTTCATATTTGTGAATGTAAACACTAAGTGCTGGATCATTTTACAGTGATTTTCTTCTTAAATTTTAGTCCTTTACTTTATCAGTATTTCAAATGCAGGAAAGTCTGAGTCAAACCTTGTCAGTAATTTTTTTCAAATAACAGGTTTGACAACTCAATTTTCCTGTAACTGATTTACTTTAAGAAATGTAAAATCACTAAAGTGTATATGCTATTTCTGTGTTTGTTTTGATCCATATTTTAGTTGTCAAAATGCAGGCAGATTTGCAGTCTTAGTTACATTTCAACACAGTAATTGCTAAATCATTTAGGAAGGAGGAAATAAAAAAGTCCCATAAGCAGTTTTTATTATGCATGTGTATTTTTAATATCTGATTTTCAGCATAACCTTAGATTACAATGCAGGTTAAATTTCCCTTGCTGATTTGTAAGTATAATGTAAACTCTAGGCTCAGCTAATGATATTGCAATATAAAACTGTTCTGTTGCAAAGTAAAGACCTTGCTTAGCACTGCAAAGCTCTGGGTTCATTTCAATGTGATCATTCAGGCGCTATGGAGGGATTATGTTTTTATTGTATTTTGTTTCATGAATACATGAATGAATAATAAGTTCAACAAACAAGAGTTCCCTACTGGCTATCTCAAAGAAATCATTTTGCAACATGTTATGAATTTCAATCAATCATCCTCAGCAGTCCTTGTCCCACTGAGGTCTGAGCATTAACAAAGTCAGCATTTTGGAACTATTGTAAATACCTTGAGATTTGATCAGAATGTCCAGGATCAAGAAGCTGAAAAGGAGTGCTAGAGAGGAAGCATCCTGTGTATATTGCATACTTTTTTTTGTACCTACCTTTCCACACTTTACAAGCATTGATTGTGTTGTAGTTGCATATCCAGGACGTGTGCTCGTTTGTGTGACTTGTCTCTCAATGAGCTATTTCCCTTAAGAGAGAACTAAAAAAGTAATGATAAACCACAAATACATAGAAATGCATACACATACATGTAAGCTTGTGATTCAGAAAAAGCAGGATTAAAATGCACAAGAATGTGGACTATGTTTAAAAGAGTACTGTTTTATTCCATCTCTCTGGAAATTTATCTGTTTTTAAGGTAAGGGTAAAATCCTTATTAATTTAAATTATGATAGGAAGAATAAGCACATTGATAAGAAGGTCAGAACTTTGCAATATTTGCACATAGGATGGCATCAGTATCAAATTATCATACCTGATTGGTGTATATATTTACAATAACTAGTGAAAATAAATAACATAGTACATGATAACACAGTACAGTGTATGCCTTATTCCTGGGGCTAAGTGTCCTGTGGATGCATCAATTTAGAATTTAAAAGAGTCTAAGTGTTTATAAGATTTCTGAAAGGAGAGATGGGGGAAAAAACAAAGATCTATTCTGATGGAATCCACAGTCTTGTGTGATGCATTTAATTCTGTGCGTTGTCCCAACTTCATCTCATCTCTTTCTGAGAGGGACAAAGATTTGCTCTCTATTCATTCTCTCTACTTCCTATTGCCTTTCCTTCCTCAGGTTATTACTGAAGTACCTTTCTTGGTTTTTATTGGTATTTTATAGGAACAAAACCTACTTATGCACCATAATTTTGCTTAAAATATATATTTACAAGCTTTTGTAGCTATTCTTAAAAAAAATCCCATGCCATGTAAGTACCAGGCTGTAACTCTGCCAGTTACCCTTGCCAGAGAGAAATAGTTATGCCAACAAGTAGTTATTTGACAGCTTGCTGCTGTTTACAGGTTGTTTGTTTTCCTCAGCAGGTAAGTATTGCTCTTGTGTCTTCTCTTTTTTCACTCAGAAGAATGCTGGGCACAGAGCTGTTGCTTCAACACTTTTATAGAACTATAGAATCATTTAATTTGGAAAAGACCTCCAAGATCATTGAGCCCAATGGTTAACCCAGCACTGCCAAGTCCAACACTAAGCTATGTCCCTAAGTGCCACATTTACATGTCTTCTAAATTGCCTCCAGAGATGATAACTCCCCCAACAGCTTGTTAAAGGGCTTGACAAACCATTTATTGAAGAAATTTTTCCTGACACGTAATTTAAACCTACCCTGGAGGAACTCGAGCCTGTTTCCTCTTGTCCTGACAGCTGTTATTTGGGAAATGTGGCTGACCTCCACCTCGCTCCAACCTCCTTTCAGGCAGTTGTAGAGAGCAGAAGCTTCACTTGCTCTATCACTTGGTTGCCCTCTGGATTTACTTGAATACCTGAATGCCTTTCTTGTCACAAGGAGCCCAGAACTGAACACAGGACTTGAGGTGTGGCCTTACCAGTGCTGAGGACAGGGGACTGTCACTGCCCTTGTCCTGCTGGCCACACCACTGGTGATGCAGCCCAGGATGCCATTGGCCTTCTTGGTCACATGGGCACAGCTGGCTCATGTTCAGCCACTTTTGACCAGAGCCCCCAGATAATTTTCTACCAGGCATCTTTTCAGCCTCTCTGAGCAGTGTCTGGGGTTGTTGTGACCCAAATGCAGGATCTGGTATTTTGCCTTATTGAACGTCATCCACTTGCCCTCAGACATTGATCCAGCCTGTCCAGATCCCTCAGAAGAGCCTTCCTGCCTTCCAGGACATCAATATTCCATCCCAACCTACTGTCACTGACAAAGTGAGAGAGGGGGCACTCCATCCTCTCATCCAGATCACAGATAAAGATATTAAACAAGACTAGCCTCAATACTGAGCAACACAGCTGTTGACCAGCTGCCAACGGGATGTGGCACCACTCACCTCCATTCTCTGGGCAAAACCACACAGCCAGGTTTAACCCAGTGGATGCTGCAGCTGTCCAAGCCATGGAGCAGCCAGTTTCTGCAGGGGAGTGTTGAGGGAAGTGAAGTCAAAGGAATCAGCAAAGCCTGAGTGTATACATCCACAGCCTGTCATCCACAGCCTTTCTGTCACCTACTAAATGAGTCACCTTGTCATAGAGGGAGATGAATTTGGTCAGTCATGACCAACCTTTCATAAACCCCTGCTGGCTTACCCTGATTCTCCAGTTGTCCTGTATGTGCTGTATAATGGCACCCAAGGTGTCTGCTCCAGCATCTTCTACCAGCACTGAGGTCAGGCTGACAGGCCAGACCTTCTGTTCTGAGGACTCTTGTGGATGGAAATCATGTTTGCTAACCTCCAGCTCATTGGATCCTCCCCTCTCAAAGTGTCTTGTCAAGTTGTCCTCCAGGTACATCAGTACCCGCTCAGTGAAAGAGGTCAGTTAAACTGGATGGTGAAAATGTTGACTTTATTTTTATGCTTTATAACACGTTTGTATGAACGCCAAGAATGGGACTTCTCTTGAAGACTCTCTTGCCTTTATAAATACTAATCTAAGCTCCACTTACAGTACTTTTATTTATATATAAGTAGTAAACTGTGAGGATAGCCTTAAGATCTAGTTCTTAGGTGTAAATGCTGCTGCCTTTTTTAATTCCTTTGTCTCATCTTAGGCCCTTTGAAAAATGTGAGCGTTTGCATGGAAATGAGCTGGCAGATAAAGTGTGTAAATCCCATGTTTTGGATGTGCATGTTTGGACCTGCACTGAAGTATTTGCAGAGAGGTCCCTATAGGGGATACAGTCATATTGTCTGAATAATGAGTAGTGTATTTATCTTTCTGATATGGCTTTTTTTTCGTGTTTATGTTGTCGGGTTGATGTTTTGGTATCTAGTTGGCTGAGAGCATTATGGAATCGTGAAACAAACACCATTTACTGATATATTGACTAATTTTGTCTCGTTAAAATTGTCAAATCCTCTTCAAAGTGTTGTTACCACCTCTGTAATTTGGCACTCTGTTCCATAGACAGCCACTGTTAATGTAAATGATGCCAGATGATGGTTTTTTGCCCCTCTGCCATTTAATTTCAAAAGGAATACTTTGGCTTAATTAGTGATCTAGTCAATTTTAGAGGTTAGCCTCATTTCATGTTCTCAATAAGTTTTTTACCTGTGTCATTCCCCTTAATTGTAGAAAAAACTCTTATATTCTTAAATAATTTGGAAGCTGTTCGCAATCTTATTGTTATCTTTTTTGCAATATATTGACCAAAACAGGTAAATTATATCCATTGCAGTCTTTTTAATGCCAGAGCACATTAATCATTATAATGGGATTTTCTTCAAAGGATGTCCTTCCCTTTAGCCATTTCTTCAGAGTCTTCTTTACTGATAAACTCCTCTGTTCAAGAATAATGCAGAAAGACCATTTCTTCCCATTAGGGGACAAAGATTATAGAGGTTGGTAGGTAACAAACTTGGGTGTTATGAAAAGCTGCACGCATGCCCACTGGGTGCCCTGTGATTAACCTCATTAGAAACATCTTTTTCTCAGCATGGCTTGAAGGACTCCATAGTACTAGAGGAAGAGCTACTAGAATTATGGGGTACATTTGCTGATTGAATTTATTTTTCTTCTCCTGTGTAGACCATCTACAAAGAATCACATCTTAACACTTGTCACTGCTTTTTAAAGCACTAGCTAGTCACATAAGGCCTTGAAGAGTTCGGCCCTTCTCTCTATAAAAACTTGATTTGCCCCAGAATATTTCAGAGATATTTTTTCTGAAAAAAATCTCACATATTTTGAGATTTGAACATCTTCTTGGAGCATGGATTAATACTGCCTATGTTTATTTTCTCCATCTAACAGAATAGAATCATAGAATAGTTGGGGTTGGAAGGAGTGTAAAGATCGTCTTGTAACAAACTCCCTGCCATGGGAAGTGACACCTTCCACTAGACCAGGTTGCTCAAAGTCCCATACAACCTGGCCTGGAACACACCAGGGATGGGACATATGTCTGGGAGCATGTTTCCCATCAACCTCATGGTCAAGAATTTATTAGTGATATCTAATCTGAACCTCTTCTGGGAGTAGGTTTAAAATAATTTAGACCAAAAATGGTTAAAAATAATTCTTCCTTCTTACTGCATGCCCTTGGAAAAGGTCTTTCCCCATTTTTCCTGTAAGTTCCCTTCTGGAAGGCCACTATTTGGTCACCCTGAAGTCTTCTCTTCCCTAGGCTGAAAGATCTCTATTCATTCAGCCTTTTCTCATAGCAGAAGTACTTCATCCCTCTAATCATCTTCCTGGGTCTCCTCTGGAGTCAGTCAAGTAGGTCAATGTCCTTCCTCTGCTGAGAACTCCAGAACTGTGCACAGCACTCCAGGATAGGTCTCACCAGAGCAGAGCAGAGCAGAGCAGAGCAGAGTGGGGGAACAGAGGCCCTTCCCTCCCCTGCTACCCATGCTTCTTTAGATGCAGCCCAGGACACATTTGGCTTTCTGGGCTGTGAGTGCTCATGGCTGGGTCATGTCCAGCCTCTCACCCACCAGAACCCCCAAGTCCTTCTTAACAGGACAGCACCTTGCACTTGGCCTGTTATACCACATGAAGTTTCCATGGACCCACTCCTTTTCCAGGTCCTTCTGGATGATACATTTTCCTTCCGGAGTGATGGAGGAACCACTCATCTTGTCATCTGCAAATTTGCTGAGAGTCCATTCCCTTAATCTATGATGTTAATGGAAATATGAAATAACATTTGTCCCAGTACAGACCCCCTGAGGGCACCACTTGTCATAGACATCCACTGGGACTCTGAGCCATTGACCACAACCCTCTGGAGGTGACTATCTGTCCAAGTCTCCCTGGGCATCCCATTGACTCTCTCCCTGAAGAGATGGAAATTTGCTTTGCCAAAGTTCAGTTTGAGGACTGAAAATCCCACCTGTCATTACTGCAGGCCAGGCTTTCTCCAGTCTTGATGTCCCCAGTTAGCTCACTTACACTGCTGACCAACAGATCTGGAAATGCATCCCTTCTGCTAGAGCTAAGCAGATATCCTCCATGCCTTCCAGGAGTCTCCTGGATTGCCTAGACCTTGCCATGGTAATGTCTCAGTACCTTATGAAAAACTAACTGCATTGTGCTGTGCAAAGGGAGCTGCTGTTTTGAAGAGCTCACAACCTTGTGGACATGCCATTGAATGGAGTAATTACACATTACTAATGTGTAACATGGAGGAGGAAGGAGCTGAGAAAAATGGAGATTAAATGACTCTCAGAAAGAAATCTGTAATAAAATTGTTTAAACTGGAGAAAAATCTCCCTGAATAGGGTAATCTCATGGCCCAAATATGCTTCAAAGTGTTTTCCCTTAGAAAAAAGAACCAGATACTTGTTGGCTGTAGGCTCCCCTTTTAACCACTTGATATAACAATTGCTTCTGGATAGTGCCCTGGTGGATTCATAGAGATGACTCCTTTTCTGCAAAGTGCATAGGGTATACTGTACTAATTTACTAGCATGGGGTAAATTAGATAGAAATACCTTTGTGCACTGGTAATTTTTGAACTCATCTTCAGGTTCACTGAATTACATATTTGTTTGTTTTGGTGGCTGGAGAAATCCATCTATTCTTTTTCATACCTGAAATGGTTCATACTAAAGCTTTCATAAGACTCTTCTGTTTCTGTGTTAAATTGATGTTTAAATTGGAATGAAAGTAGGAATCTTGGCAGTTTAGATAATTTACTTCATCTGGTGGCCAGCTATGTTAACAATCACATCATATGCCAGCATTTACACTAGATGAAAGAAGTCCCTGGGGCACTAGAACTGCTATTTAGAAGCAGAGTGAAAATACAGTTATGGTCTTTGTTTCATAGTTTTATACTGTAAAATGGAAAATTATTTTAACTGGAATTTTTAAGTGTTAAAAGCATAATGTAAAGGTTATGTTGAGGGCTAATTAGGGTGTATTTGCCTTGGAAGCTGAATGACAATTGATCAGTATTCTAGACAGGAAGTGTTCAGCACAATGTCAGCAAATTATGTCTTTTTATTCTGATGTATCAAGCACTTGGAGGAAATGGTATATTGTTAGCATATGAATAACATCAAAGCCCCACATTGCAAGATGTATTTCAGTCTTCTGGAATAAAATGCATGGCCTCCCCTTTATTTATTTAAGTGCCTCCCCTTGTAATATAGTGCATGCTTGAACCCAAAAGCTATTTCTTATCAAACACAGACAAACTGAATTTCAGGATTCAATTTCTGTTGCATGACTGCACATTCCATCACTTGGCAAAAAATTTTGTAATATTAAATTGGCTTCCTGCTTGATGAGTAAAGTGTGTTTGATTAAAAATAAGGTTCTTGCAGGAAAACTGTCTGTGGGTTTTTCTTTTGTTGTTTTTCTTTTTTTTTTTTTTTTTTAGTAGCAATTCTCAAAAAATGCATTCACGTTATCTGTATTTCCTTGATACTAGTAGTGACTATAACCACCCTGACATGAAAAGTATGAATTTAAACAGTACATTACATATGAGGTTATTCTAGTTTTGCCTTCATTAGTGTCTCCTGTGATTACATTTCTTAAATGAAACCAAATTAAGAAAATAACCAAATGTAAATCCCAGAGATTTACTGTACAGCTGTCCTTAAGGAATGTGCTTGTCCTTCTTTCATTGTCCTCTAATAAAAATAAGCAAGCACTCTTTCACCTTACTCTGCACCATAAGAAATTTTTCTAACTTGAAAATCTCAGTTATAATGTGGGATGAATGCTTGTTGACAATCTTCCACAAAGAATTTTCAAACACCTTAACTATTCAGTCCATAGTTTAAAAGCTATAGATAAGAAAGTTTGATTACAGTAACCATCAACTATTTATTTACAGATATGTTTGGTTTGTGAAAATGCCACTTATTTTCCATAGTAATTTTGTTTACTGGGAGTGTAGAAAAGCCCTTGTAATTGAATATCAGTATAAATTAAAAACATTTAACACTAATATGAGACTGGTAGAAACTGGAGGTTCCTCATTAATTAGGAAATTTTCAGTTCTCTGAGTTTATTCCAGTTCACATCAAGGATGTGTCTTGCTCTGATAACTTTTTGTATCAAACTGATTTTGTTTCTCCGCTTTTTAACTATGGTTACTACAAATTTCCTCTTTATTTTAATTACACTTTTAAAAATAGCCACACGATGTATTTCACAATTCCCTTTGCACTCAAATTTATTGTTTAAAAGTTCAAAACCCATTGTACCTGAAAAAACTATATTACTGCTACACAACATTTCCAGAGCTAGAGGCTCCAGCTAGGTTCTGCTTTGCTGCCCTTGCTCAGCAACACTCTGATCCACCAGAAACACTTTAGTACATGCTTCATGTTGGGTCCATGAAAAATAGCACTATTGAAGTCAAGGAGACTGCAAATGTTTGAGTACTTTGATGGACAGGGGAAAACTGTGTGCTTCACTTAATATGACAATACAGATGAAAGGACAGGGGGATTTATTTGTAGCATGGTTGCTAAAAATGGTGTTGCTTACTCTATCCCCTACCTACCAATTTGAAACACAACTCAGATGCTTAGGAAATACTTATTAAATTAATATTTTGAAAGAAAGTATAGGTTTTTTTCCCTAAAACATTTACTGCATGATGCATATTTTAACCTTACAACTAGACACTTGTAAAACTAAACAACTGATGTTGTCTCACACAAAATGTACAGTTCTTTTTTCATGCAAGGCAAGGAGAGTGAAAGAAAGAAAATAAGTGTCCACACATGCCTTGCTTTAAAATAAAGTTTTAACAGACACTTTTGTTTTCTCAAGTATTTCTCCATCACTTAGCTGATGAAGATATAATAAACCATTTTTGTTTTTTATAAAGGACACTTGGGAAAAGTAATTCTTTGAAATGAATACATAACTTTAAAGGGTGAATCAGCCAATAGTGTGATGACTGCATATTTGGGATTATTTCTGGTCTTGCTGCAGTTAAACATGTGCTGAAGATTTAAAGACATCCCAGGTGGTCTAAAACTCTTACCACCCAGTCTGACTTTGGTTTTAGTATACTATAAATAAGTGTCAGAAACCACACATTGTTATTAAGCAGTGCTGCAGTAACTGGCAGTAACTGAATAAGTCAGTGGAAATGGTGTGTTAAAATGAATGAAAATAAGTCTATTAGACTTATGCTTTTAACAGAATAACTCCCCAGCTCTATGTTTATACATCATTTCTTTAGGAAAGGTGTGATTAAAGATTATGCTGACTGACTTTCAAGTGTGTATGAAAGCAACAAATGAAAATACACAAGATAAAGCCTTCTTTAGAATTAGAAACACATAATATTATTTGCATTGACTTCCAGATCATCAGATTTGTGGCAAAGGCCCCTGCAAGAAAATTAACGGTATTTTCAACACGATCTTGAAAAATGTTAGAGACAGTTTCGGCTTTAAAAGGGTTGTAAGCTGTTAAATACTTACTTTTCCTAACAAATCCCAGTCCCGGAAACACCTGTGCTAAAGAGGTTTGTGCTGATCTCCTGTGAGAATTGGCAGAACGCTCCAACATTTGCTGAATAAATCTGGGATGAAAGTCTTTCCAATTAATTCTTAAGGCAATTTCTTTGAGATATAATGCAACAATTCTATCCTCATAGCATTTGTTAAATGGAAATATAAAAAGTGCTGCAATTGAGTTTCTGATAAAATTAATGAATTAGGATGAAAAGGAAACTAAGGACTTTATTTGTCTGCAGAAGAAATACAAATTACTGTGCAGATTCCTTATGCATGTTTAGTACATGTTAAAGATACTGAAGGAAGAGTTAAGGATTAGAAAAGGTACATAGTGTCACCAAGAGCATCTACACTTTGCTGATGGAAATGTTTATTTGTGCTAAAACTTTACAGAAGAAAAGGAGATTAAAATATTTTTCACTGGATTTGGAGACCAGTTTCTGTCTGCCATTTGTTTAAACCCCAAAGTGCCAACCTGGAGGGAGGGGGAAATAGGAGCAGACAACAAAAATGAGTTCATACTACTTAAGTTTGTGTATCTACATTCTGGACTCCTCCTCCCTCAGTGTTTGCTTGTTCACTCAGAGGGAAAACAGTTTTACTTAAATTCTGTTGAGAATGTGAAAAACCTTTAGGAGACTGCAAAACCATTTTAAGCTTGTTGGTGTGGAGTACCTAAAAATCACGCCACAGATTCTGTATTTGTTGCAGTCATTCATAAGATCTTTGAATTATTCTTTCTATTGGTTCCTGTTATTTGAACCAACAGGAGACTGAAAAGGACAAGACCATAACTTACTGATGTGTTCAGAAGGCTACAGTCTTGTGAATTCTGTTTCACACTGACATGAAGAATAGGAAGAGAAGAGCAGAGTAGCAGTATAATATATCATGATGGTATCAAACCTCTGTGCTCTGGATGGTTTGTTTGATCACCTTTTAAAGGATCTGTAATTTTAACATTATTGCGACCCTTCTGTAGGTCAGTGGAAGGGGACTTCTGTCCTTGCTCCTGCCTTTTCTTATCCTTTACTATTATCCAATGGCAATGTATTTTTTTCAGGAGTGAGGCTAATGAAAGCAAAGTTCAACAGGGAAAAAAGTAGTGAGAAGTTGGGATGAAAATAAATTAAAAAAACTCCACAGTGAAACATAAAACTACTCAAATGTTTCTTCCTTGCCATTATATTACAGTCAAAAACTGTATTACTTGTGATGAAAGATTTGAGTAGGCTTGCAGCCTTTCCAACTACACGGTCCTAGACAAAAAGAAAAACACAAGTTTTGTTTTTTTTTTTACAGTGTTACAGTAATTTAATCTGAAATTATTTTTTACAATAAAGTTTATCAAAATTGGTACTCATTAATAGAGCTTCTTTTAGATCCCAAGTATGACCTTTTCATTACTTTAATTTGACTGTATTCACGTTAATAACCTAAACAAAGGGTCATGAAGAAAAGCAACACTGAATCACTATCTCACTTCTTCATTCTTGGCAGTTTACTGTTATCTCACTTGTAATCTTGGGTCTCAGCCTTGCACAGAAAGCACAAACATTTCTCTATATAATCAGGAATTTAATTCCCAAATTGTGAATGTTTCCTTATGGTCATCAAGTCACTATGGCATACTCAAGTGTCTAGAAAAAAGATTAAATACTGTAAATTTGTAATTATCCTGAAGACTGTTTTTGCCTTTACTGTATGTACATATGAATAAAAATAATACTCAGGGAATCTTAGACTCATTGTACCTCTGCTAGAGCTGAACTTTGCTTATGATAAAGCAAAACTCAATGGTGGCTATATCAAGAAATATTTCAAGTTTTGTGATAGTCATAAGATATCTCTTCTGTGTATAGCATTTCATTAAAACACTTAGATGGGTTAGTTCTGGGTAAACATTTAGCTGGATGAGTTCTTCTTCCTGTAGTTCTTATCTTTTGTGCTTGCACAACTATTTCTCGGTGAGAAATGCTAGATATGTGACAGAAATCTGAAATTTAACTTGCATACTCTATCTACAAATCATGATTTGATTAAATGGAATTTAGTTGCTGCATCTGTAATTAAACTGTCTACATTTTACTTTTGCTACTGGGGTGTAAACTACATGTTTTCTAGTAGAATCAATCAGTAAAGGGACAAATAGGAGTAAAATATTTGTTGTGATCTTTCCCTGACTGTCAGTCCTGTGTACTAGGAATATGATGTTTGTTGGTGCATATAATTTGCAATTTTGATGTGACCTTTTGTAAGTTAGAATTATAGGAATATACGGATAAAATTATTTTTAGAAAGCATTTTAAAATATTTGCTTTGCAGGTAATTGAACTGGTGTCATAATCTACCTTTTAATTTTTTTTGAACTTTTCAGCTGATATTTATTTCTCACATTGACCAGAATGGAGTGGATGGGGTCCTATCTTGTAGAAATAAATATAATGGGTTGGTTTTGTTCCTGAAAAGAAAGAGAACATAATTTTCCTCAGCTATCAGGTATTATAGTGCTAGCTACAGTCTAAGGAGTAATGACCTGTTTTTTTTCTACCAGTTTTCTTTAATGGAATTTACTATTGATAGCTAATAGTGGTTTTTTGTTTGTTTGGAAGTTTTTTGTGGTTTTTTTTGTTTTTTGGATTGCTTTTTCTGTTGTTGTTCCGTTTTCTTTTCGTTTTTGCTAGACGAAATGACTGTCTTACTAAATCATTAAGGCTGGGTCCCCTAGCCACGAACTTACTGATTTGTGTGTGTGTGTTAACAAACAGAAAATGCTAATCAAGTACAGAAATTGGTTTGATGACCTATTGGTTGCTTTTCTGATAGTTAAATGACTTTGAGAAGGATGATTTTGACCACTGGTTAATATGGCAGGCACGTTTTGATACGTTGTCTTCTTTTAAATATGCTTAAAAATCTTGAGGGAAGTGACTCAGTGACTGTAAATTTTGGAAGAGGTAAGAAGAAGTGTTGCTGAAATAACAGTAAAAGGCCTATGTATCAAGTGACTCACATCACTGTGTATGATGAAGTACCTGGGCACTGGGTTTTATTGCATGCAATATTCTATGAAAAGTACACCAGTAAAAGAGAGCCCTATTCTGTCAGTTAAGGTATATATTTCACTATTGGTAACACATACAAAATGCAGGAGCTCAAATATTACAACGTGGAAATTAATATGAATTGGTGATCTTCAGACAATGGTGGTACTGTGTCTACAGAAGTCTGGAGTTTCTGCTGTGAGCTTCCATAAAGCTTATTGGTCTTTCATGCAGCATGTCCATAAATCAGTGAGGTTTAAATAGTGCTGCCTTCTTGAACACCTGCTTATTTGCCTTGAGAAAATTTTGTAGCATTTTACATGTCACTTTATGACACTGTAAGTAATGCCTGCTCTAGAAACACTTGGAAGAGCCATTAAAGTTAAGGGTCTATCAGCATTTCGTTATAGAGCTTGATTTCAAGGGGTTTATAACTCAGCCATTTGAAAATGCATTTGACTGAAACTTGTTATGTGACTCATTGGTTCTTTTAGTGTGGGACAAATTATTTCAGGTGGTCTTTTTGCTTGTGGGAGGAGGAGTGGGCAAAGATTGTAGGTATAAGTAATTTTTCTTACAGAAGAGTATTTTTCTTACAGAAAACAATGCTTAAATACAGACATTTTATTTCCATCCAAAATGTCTTTCTGATCTTAAAGATCTTATCATGTCGTATGAGCTTGCAGGTATCATACTCTAAATGTGCATCCTTAAAGAATATGAAACTTCTTTTCAAAGAGAATTTTAAGACACTTTATTTCTTGCTTTTGGTTTCAGCAAATGGCATTAGGTGTTTTGTAATGGAACACTAGATTGGACTTCTAAGTTAGGGCTTATAATGATTTTAAATACCACTGTTGCTTAAAAAAACCCCAAAACTATCAAGCAACATCTTTATTGGCTGCCAAGTGCCTCAGTGTTATATTTTGTTCACTCCCCATCTGATTCTTGATAGGAGATTGAAGGGTGACATTTGAAACACACAGGCTGACTTTTTTGAGGACAACAGGTCAGAAGTAACTTTGTGAAGAAATTGGTTAACAGAGTTTTATGACATCAAACAAAAAAAAAGGTTGAACTTTTCTTACTGCTATGGAGTTTTTATAAAGGTAATACATTCCTTTTTGGGAAGGTGTGCAAAATGGAATAGTGGAAGAAACAGCTTTATTCTGAGGTGCTGATAAACATCCTAACCTTTAGACATAAAACAGCACTTGAAATTCACTAGTAAACTTACTGAGAGTGGTTGTTAGTCCAAGATGTAAGCACAATATACCTTCAGCAGAAAGCACTGTTAATGTGAGTAGGCTATTACACTGTATGCCATTTTCAGTGTCAAAATTATCTGGAAATATGTTGAAGGGCAGTACAAAAAGTCATGATATGGGAATTCCTCACCTGAAGTGTAAAAAAAAAATATATTTCTTTTTGATAAGATAGTTTGTTGTACTGCTACTTCTTACTTTATGTTCTGTAATAAGATATGTTGACAAATGACCCTAGTTAAGCATGAGTAGGAAGCCATCTTTTATTTAGTTTGGTGAAAGTTGATTTAGAAGTTGCTTAGTATTCACTCTCTCTTTTCATTTGCTCTTTAAACTTAAAATCTGGATAATTGCAACTCAAAGGAGATGTTTGATCTTTATGCATGAAAGTGAATTACTTAAAGGATACTATAAGGATTTTGCATTCCCTAATGGGGACCAAAGTAATGTGAAGGGGAAGTGGTGATCTGAATTTGTGTTCAAACTCAGTCAGCTGGCTGCAGAGCTGTAATTCAGTCAATATTTTGCCTTGTTTTGGCTTCCATAGATCACATCCACATCTTAAAAATCAAAGATTAGGGAGAGGCTTTGGTACATACTATGTCTAATATGAGTATTTGTTGGAAGTTTCTGGTAAATGGGAGCACAGGCAGTCTGCAGATCTGCTGGGGCCCCATTCTGGATAGAGACAATGTTCCATTTTCACCTTTGTGCAGCATCAGAAGATAAAGTTCCAGCACAAAATGACAGAGATGTGTGAGTGGCTGTGCAGATGGGTACATGTTTATATGTATTTCTAGCCAGTATAGAGCTAAATTATGCATAATGTAAATACATCTTGTTTGTATAATGCAAAATTTTTGGTATCTTAGCTCCTTTCTTGCTATTTTTACAGATGACTCTGACCATTGATCCAGATTTAACTTTGCAGTCAGAACTCAAAGAGGTTGAAAACAGAAGTCATTCCTTACAGGTTAGAGATTGCTTATGTTTTTCTGTACTGGTCTTATATTTTTTTTGCAGTCCAACTGAAAACACTTGTGTTTTCACATTCTCCTGCTGTATATAACTGGCATATTGTTGTACTATGTATTGATTATAGAGATTATCAAGGGTACAGAACAATGGTGCCAGTTCTCTAATTGAGAATATATCCCCTATATCCCAGAATCCTGTTGGTTTATAGACAGGCATTTAGTGTGTTTGCTCCACATGGCCTGCTCATTCAGTGTTTCTGCACTGGACAGTCCAGCTGAGCTTGAACACAAAATGTGGCATTGCTTCTTGATTAGAGAAATGCTCTAAATGACCTCCAGAAAGCTGCTCAGTCCTTTATCACTGTGAACTCACTGTTTGCCTGTGAAGGGTGTACATAAAGTGAGTCAGTGGGAACCAGATCAAAGTAAAGGCCACTTAAAACACACTGGTATTTCCATATTGATCTGCTCTGCTACAGGGCCTTTCACACACCCAGAAACAGAGCTGTGTGTCTCAGTTGCCAAGTAAGTGAAAAACAAATTTTATTTATTTATTTAAAAAAAAAAAATCTTACTGTAAATCATATTTTAGTCCAGATCATGACAGCCAATGTATTAATGACCTCAAGCAAATGACACAATTAACATTTAAGTGATGCTAGGTTAATATCCAGGGTTAGAATGAAGCTAAAACTACTGTTGTGTACAAGGCTAGCAATAAATTTGTGGAAGAGGGACCTTAGAATTTTACTGGTTTATGACCAATGCAGTTGTAGTTTTGGAATGTGTTTTCTGATCTGGGGCTTCTATTGTATTGATCACCTTTGCTACCATTTTCTGAGTAATCCCAGAATCACAGAATGTGTCTGTGCAAAAGCAATGAAAATATGTAACAGATAACTAGTAATTTATCCTGGCAGAGATTTAACTGGTTGCTACTAGCAAGCATACTTAAAACTGGGATTACAGGCTTAGCAAAAGCCTAAATGCATAGCTAAATATATATCAGCTGCTTAGTGTTTATAACTGTGATATTGCCACTAGCATTACAGCAGTGTCCCAGACAGAAAATGTTATAAATTCCCCATTACGCTAAATGTAAAGAGGTCTTTAGTGCTGACAATGATTACCCTCACATACACTTTCTTCATAGCTGTTCCTCCTTTAGGAGCAAGGAAAAGAAGAAAAAATGCTAATTCAGCAATCTGTTGTTGATTATATGACATTATAGTTGCTCTTATTCATACCCAGTGAGATTTTCATCCCACTGTTCAGGAAAGGCAACTGTAATATATTTGATGCCACTCTTCTAACTTCCTTCTAAACTCTTACTCCTAAATCATCTTCAGTTAATGATTTTCTGTTCAGTCACTAGGTGCTAAAGTATCTTGGGCTGAGATTGTCCATTTTCTGCTGTGGGTCTGGAAGTGAAGTCATGCTCATATACCGTGGGCTCCAGACTGGAGTGTCTGCTGCCTCTGCAGCTCCCTCATTTACTGTGCAACACCACAGTACAATCTGGCTGTATTTTTTTCCTGAAAAAGCCAAAGGGAAGTACAAAGCTAACCAGTTTCTTTGTGTTTCTTTGTGTTGGTGGCTACAATTGACATGGTTTCTGATCAGGAAATGTGTAGAGGTGAATTACAAACTTAGGTGTCTGAAGTTATAATTCTTGTCTTTGTGCCATAGAACACAAGATAAATGGAAATGATAATGATAAATGCTCTGTCCTTGCCTTGCCATTGACTCAACTTCTGTAACACTGGAAGGGAAAAGACACATCGCTAATTGCCAATTAGGCAGACACAAGGGTAAAAATTTCCAATGGCCAATGGCATATTCTTATCTAGTCTGTTTTCCTTGGCAGTCTTAATTCATATCTAGAACCTCTTAGTATGAAGATTCACTTTTGAAAGCAAAGCTGTGCATATGAGCCAGTGCTTGGTCCTCAGCACCATTTACTTCCTCTGCAAATATCAAATTCTGTTGACATGGAAGCTAAAGTCCCTGTGGCAATGACTCATTGTAGTTCCTGTTTTCCAGTACCTATAATTTTGCTGCCAGCTGTTTTTATCTGATCCTTAATAGTAAGGTGAGTGTTTACACTCTGAAATGGAGATAGTCAATTATTATCTATCACTGAACAGCCTTCACTGACATGCAAAACTGATCCATTTTTTATAAACCTTTTTCCTGATACTGGAGTGTAAAAAATGCCTTCAATATCCAAGTGAAGTGTGTCTGACTACTCTGGGAAAGGCCCTCCTTTTCTCTCATAAAAAATCATCTGACTTCAGTTCAGACATTTATTTGTCAGCTAACAGTTATGTCCATTTTCAGAAACATTAAGAACAGTCACAAATGGAAGTGTGAGGAGGCTATAGAAAGATGAGGGAATGGACTGTATCTATATTTTTCCTGTCCAGCATAAAATTGGAAATGTTTCAAGTCAGCACTTTAAACAAAAAACGCTCTTTGGAATGGTGATGTGCTCAGCAGCAGCTCACAAAAGGTGCAAATGAAAATGTACCAGATGGCAGAAGTTGCTGAATACTGAATTCTGAATTTACTTCATTGTATGCATATGTATTCACAGGCCATTCTATCATTTTATAAATAATGGAGGAAATTAATTATGTTTCCTTACATAACACAGGAAGAACATGGAATAGTCATTACATCATCTGACTTTCTGAGTGCAAAGTACTTTATAAAAACAAATGCGTCCATGGGAGACTCCTACTTTATATGGGCCCTTTAAAGGGTTTTCCAGTTGCTTTTACAGAAATGTATTTGGGGTTTTTCAAAGAAAACTGCAATTTATTAAAAATAAAAGATAAACAGAGCCGGCAAAGGTAGGAACAGAAGACTCAGTTCTCACTGTTAAGGATAAGACATGCACAGGACAATGCAAAATGGATAAAGCATGGATGACTTGCTGGGAAGATGATACAGATACATGAATGTCATATGTATGCAAAAAAAAGTGCAAAGTCTTATATGTCATCGATGTACTTTACTCTCTTATTCAATTAATACTTCTAATTGTGGATCCAGAGGACTTATCCCTACTGCTCTTGTCAAATACTTGTGAAATACTCAAAAAATGGCCCAGATGAGCCCTGGTAAGAGGCATTGTCTATGCTGGAGAGGAAGACAAAAAACCTCAAGGACATAATGTACTAAAATGCACAAATTTCTTTTCATCCTAAATCATCTCAGATGGCATATCAGGAAGGTGGACAAAGCTCTGCTCCACATCCCCTTTTTCTGCTCTGCACACCCTGCTGGGCCCTGAGATTCTTCCCTCCTATGCCATTGCAGCTCCCAGGGGAGTAAAGGCAAACAAGAAGGAGGCCTCTCCATGACTTCTCCATTCTGGAGCCCTCAAGATGATGTTTGTGCAGTAGGGACAAGCAGAAGCCCCAAAGAAAATTAGTTCAGACATTTATTTGGCACCATCATTGCAGCTTTGTGCAAGGTGGCATTTGGCAAAGGGACTGACCTGTCTCCCCAGGATGGCTTTTCTTTCCAAGGACCAAGGTATCAGCAAGCCCATGCTGTGCTCTGTTGCTTAAAGTGCTGCACTCAAGTGTAGCAGCTGTCCACTGCCAAAGGTGCTGGCTGCCCTCCCTGCAGAAGCCACAGACATTGCTTGGGAAGGTGACCCTGCAGAAGTGAGTCTGGACAGGGTTACAAGCGACAAGCTCTGGGACAGCACAGTAAGTGACAGCGTACAGGTGAGAGATTTACATCTGCTCCAAGATGGACCAAATCCAGTGGAGAGCATTTAAAGTACTTGCACACGATTTCCCACAGAATGGGGAATAAACAAGAAGAGGAACTGGAAGTTTTGACTCAGTCCTAGAAATACAATGCTGGCTTAAGTGAGACTTGGTGGGAAAAGTTATGTGGCTGCAGTGCTGGGCTGGGCAGTTACAGACCCTTCAGGAGGGACAGACAGGGCAGGCAGGGTGGAGGGGTTGGGCTGTACAGAGTTGGCAGCTGGGAGTGACATGGTTGAGAGCCGTTGGATAGGAAAGGAAAGGAAAGGAAAAGCAAATAAAGCAGATGTTGTTGTGGGAGTTAACTATAGATCAGCCAGCCAGGATGTTGGCAATGATTTACTAGTCTATAAGGACTTAAACCTCCACTCTGAATCAGTTGTCCTTGTTCTGCCACTACAGACCTTAGTTAACTTCTCTCTCCCTTCTTCTTATGAGCCCCTTTTAAGTATTTAATGGTCACAATTAGGTCTTCCAGGAACCTTCTCTTCTCTAGGCTAAACTATTCCAATTCTCAGCATTTCCTCCTCACTGTAATCATGGTCCTAACTGTGGTCTGGATTCCACCAGGTCCATGTCTTTCCTGTGCTAAGGATGCCAGAATTGGATGCGGCACTCCAGGCTGGGTCTCACCAGAGCAGAAGGGCAGAATCCCCTCCCTCATCAGGCTGCCCATGCTGCTTTGGATGCAGCCCAGGACATGTTTGGCTTTCTGGAATATGAGCACACATTGCCAGTCATGTCTAATTTTTCATTCACTGGTATCCCCAGTTTCTTTTCCTTCTCTGATCTCAAACCCTTCATCCACCAGCTTTTACTTAGACAGGGAATTGTCCTGGGCCAGGCACAGGATGTTGAACTTGTCCTTGCTGTCCTTCAGAAAATTTGCACAGGCGCAATCCTCCTGTCCAGGTCCAGAAGAAGTCCATACAGAAGATGACTTTTCATAAAGGTGCTAAGGAAACTGATTAGGGAAAGTGCACTCCTAGGTCTGTTGTTTATAACTGGAGGTGATCTCATGGGTCAAGTGAAGACACTGGTGGCTGTCTTGGCCACAGTGATTATGAAGCCACCTTGATTATGTTAAGATAGTTGGTGCTATGAAAAAAGCTGTCAGCAGAGATGCTACTAAGAACAGGCTTTTGGCTGATCAAGGAAATAGTAGGGAATCTCCTTTCAAGGGTTCTGAGTCCATAAATTCTGGGGACTTTTTAAGAGCCACCTTTTAAAAGAGCCCAGGAGAAGGGAATTCCCATGTTTGGAAATCAAGGATGTGCAGCAGAAGGCTGGGTATGTTGAATAGGCAACTGAATACTGAACTCTGGATATTGATTCTGAATATTTCCGTGAAAAAGAAATTGTGTGGACTTTCAAAGCATGGTCAGGCTACAGGAGGATTACAGAGATGTTATTTGTCACTAGGAAGAAAATTTGTATGATGAATGCTCAGTTGGAATTGAAGTCAGTTTAAAAAAAGCCTTCTAAAGGCATGTTTATGGAAAAGGAGGGCTAAATAAAAGATTGGTCTGTTACCTGATGATGTTGGCTTTAACCTCACAAACAGGGGTGAATGAAGATAAAACTGAAGTATTTCATGCCACTTTTGCCTCTTTCCTGTATTGTCAGCAATGGGTCCTGGAAACACAGGAGCTGGGGGTCTAAGCACCACAAATGGGAGAGGCATAGACTCCCAGCTGTTTATACAGAATTTACCGCTGCAACCAATTGTACACATTTTTGTGGGGCCCAATTGAATTCATCCCAGGGTACTGAAAGAACTGGACATTGTCATAGCAAAACCTCTCTCAGTTATCAATTTTTGGAATCTGTGAAGGTCCTATCCCTCTTGAATGGGAGGTAGCAATTTTCAAGAATGGTTAGAAAGGTGACCTTTGTAATTCTAGGCTTGTCACTCTCACTCCAGTGCCTGAAGAAGATGATTATAGGAGCTGCTGAAAAACACTTTAAAGACAATGCTGTCATCAGTCAAAGGCAAAAATTAGTTCATGAAGGGAAAAGTCATGCCTTACTAACTTGATATTTTTTGATGATAATTTTTTCTGCCAAGTGGAAAGAGGGAAGAGCGTGGATATGGGCTGTTAATGTGGTTTTTTTTTTGTTTTGTTTTGTTTTTGGGTTTTTTTGGTTTTTTTTTTTTTTGCATTTTTTTATTTAATTTAATTTAGTTTAATTTAGTTTTGTTTTTTGATACTGTCTCTCACAGAATCCTTCTGGATAAAATTTCCAGCACACAACTGGACTTATAAATAATATGACGGGTGAACAGCTGACTAAAAGACTGGGCTCAAAGAGTTGTAGTATTTGGGATAACATCTAGCTGATGGCCTGTCAGTAGTGGTGTTCTCCTCAATTTTAGGTTTAATTTTGGGGCCAGTTCTGTTTGGTAGTTTTATTAGTGAGCTGGACACACAAGTTGAGTGCATATTAAGGAGTTGCAGACAGTATTAAACTAGGAGGAACCATTCAGATCCTCAAGGGTACAGGAACCTTAGAGATAGATCCTGATAGATTAGAAAGATTAGAATGCTAGACATTCACACAAAGCTGTGTGAATTGTGACAAGAGCAAATGTCATATTCTGCACCTAGGACTCTGTACGTATAGTCTGGGGTGTAGGAGGCTACAGCCTTGCAGAATGGGATCACAGGTCTTGGCTGGTGGTTATTTCAATATGAGTCAACGATGTGCCCTGGAGGTCAAAAGGGCCAGCCATATCCTTGGGTACATTGAGCACATTATAGCTGACTGGTCAGAGGAAGTGATTGTTTCACTCTGTTCAACACTGCTGTGGTCTTGCTTTCAATACTGTGTGCAGTTTGGGACCCATAATGTAAGGATATAAAAATACTACAGTATATATCCAAAGAAAGAAAACAGATATGGTACAAGGACTAAAGGGCATGACTTATGAGGAGTGGCTGAGGAGACCAAGGTTGCTCAGCCTGGAGAAGAGGAGACTGGTGCACATTGCAGTTACAACTTCCTCGTGAGGAGATATGGAGGAGGGGTGCTCATCTCTTCTCGCTGATGTTCAGTAATAAATTTCACGGGAATGACCTAAAGATATTTCACTGGAAGTTCAGATATTGGTTCTTCAGATTGGAAAGGTTCTTCACTGAGATGGTGGCCAAACACTGGAGCAAGCTCCCCAGAGGAGTGGTAATGTCTGCAAGTCGTTGGTGTCCAAGGAGTGGTTGGACAATGCTCTGAGAGATATGATTTAATTTTTAAGTTGCCATGTGTGGAGCGAGGAGTTGGACTCCGTGATCCTCATGAGTCTTTTCCAACTCATGATACTGCAAGTACCTCCAGTGCACTGCCTAATTTGTAATAGATTTGTGGACACAAAAAACGCATTTTCCTTTTCTGCTTGCACTTATGTGACAAAAACTGCCTTTATTTTGTTGTCCTTGAAGTCACTTAACTCCAGCATTGCATTCTTGCTCTCCAGGGTAATGCATTCTTATTCAACCATTCTTATCAGTTTGCAAGCCAAGCTTTGAAATGATAATATGTCAGTCCTTTCTGTTCCTTTGTGGCAAAACACTGCTATACAAGTGGCTTGCCTTGCTCAAAATTATTAAAAAAAAGCACCTTAATCCTTAAAGCTGATTTTGGATTAGAGTTTGGCAATGAACCATGCATTCCTCATGCTTTCTGAGGTTTTGTTTGCTGAGTCTGCTGTAAAAAATTGAGAAACTAACCTCCAGTGGCTCATATGGGTAGAGTGTTTGTTTTGATGTTTTAAGGAGGAGTTTGTGTGTATGTTCACATGTTCTTGTGCATGTGGATGCAGATGTTCAGCTCTAGACTTCTGGGTTTTCATATTAGGAAGTAGTGTATTTAACATTCTGGTTGAAAGGAAGACACTGATGCATGGGGTTTGGTTTGGCTTTTTTTTTGTCACATGCAGATTTATTTATAACATATAGATTCAGATTTGAATGAGGACACTTGAAGAGTTTTTATATGGAAAGATATCTGTATTGGTGGGAATACCAGAATAGATTTCTCAATCCTGGTAAACACACTCATTGATTATGGTGAGATAAACCAGGACTGGAGGAAGTTTAATTGGGTCTTAAGGATCTCTGTAGGTGAAATACCTCTCCTGCACTATGGAATTGACTTTGACAGGTCTCTGTGGGAGAGGCAGTCTTCTAAATGCTCTTTTAGCTTCTCTCTTAGAATATGACAGGTGATGGCTAATTTTTAACATTGTAATTTAAACTGTTATCTGCTCAACTGCACTTGTGTACTTAAGTATGGCTACCAATCAGGGATTTTAGGATAAGAGAGATTGAACAATATGGATAATAGTCCTTTTTTTTTCATTCATCAGCACATTTGAAAAGTAATTCTTTATTATTCCACAATTTTAAACATAATTATTAAGAAGTTTAAGAATGCAGCAAACCTCTTTTTTTCTCTTAACTTCAAAGATGATTGGCATGTTGCTGATGATATAGCGAGGGATAGGTGATGCATGTGAGGCATTCAGGATCAGACAGTATAGCTTCAGCTGATTTGCTTAGCCAAACCAGGACCAAGTATGTTCTTTCATTTCTTGTGTTTGTATTTTAGACTTGAAAGTGTAATTATAGAAAGATGTTTGACATCATGTTGCAGCTTTAAGTCATATCTTGTCCACATTCCAAAACCACACCAGGGCACATCTGACTTTAACCATGTCAGGCACATGTTCATGTCAAGTCTGCTGGAACTGTTGTGCTGAGAAGCACAGGAATGAAAACTGGGCAAGGAGGAGTTTCTTCCACTTATTTTTTTTTTTTTTTCAATGAACTAACTTGATTTCAAAAAAGTTACTGGATAGCATGAGTTTTACACAAATTGTTTGAAACACTGGATATGAATATATTATTTTTATTTTAGATTCATTTTATATAGATTTGGAAAGGTAACTATTGTCTGATCTACCTCCCAAACCTGGGGAATATAAAGTGGATCAGAGCTGCTCTTTGTGAGAAGAAATTTCAGCAGGAGACAGTAATTCTGAATCTGTTTTGGTTCTATTTGGTGAGAAGTTCACATTCAGCTTCCACAGTCTCTAGGTGCACTGTGAAAGGAAGGATCATGCACGCTGGTATCTTGTTTCTCTTGAACAAGCACGTAAATGATACATTCTCACGCGTGGCCAGAGTGTAATAAACCTCATGAAAATGTATCACGTCTGAGGGTGAACCAGCAACCTCTCAGAGTGGCTTCATAAGGGTGAGACGACTTCTCCAGGAGTGCTTTGTAAAAGAAAAGGTTTTAATTTAAAGAAAAGCAAATAGAAACAAGCCAAGCACAGCGCAAGGGAGACCCTTGCACTACGTAAGGCACCCCAGAAAAGCTACGAGGAGCTCTGTGCAGTCTTTTAAGTACTTAATAGCTGAGCAGGTGTCTTTGGCAATTTGTCCAACTGGAGAGGCAGCCAATCTGCAGGTACACTTCAGGTGGCCAACAAGTGTCTTGGGCTGGCACTCGGCCAATCAGGATGACAGAAGCATTGAGCCTTCTGGTTTCTTTACCTTATATGCGAGCAAGGGATGAAAGTGCAGTTCCTTCCTAATACAGAAAAGCCTTGCTACCCTGGGGGTGCATCTCTACACGTAAAGGCTTGGGTTCACATGGAACTATCAAAATTATAGTGAATAAGTGTAGGAGGGGACTGAATGGAAGAGTTTTCAGTGTGTGACTTTATGTCCTAATTCTGTGATGTCCATCTTTATCAGGCAGAATAAATTATCAAGTTTTTACTTCCTGCTTATATTAAAATTCAGTGCAAAAATAGTTTCTGATAATGAAATCACTTCCTTATATGTCAGAGGCTGATGTCAATGAAGTGAAAAAAGGACACCTCTGTCCCCTGGTCTAAGAACTATTTTGTGCTTATATCTGACTTTCCTAACTTTTTGGTAATTGAGTCTTATTGTTTTACACTTTTAACATGTTGACATAAGAAGTGTAGGTACCTGTCTACCGAATAGACCTAGAGGATTTTTTTCTTAATAGTAAGCTTTGCTGAGGTTTTAGAAGCTGGCTGGTCAAGCCGAGTATTTTTCTAAAGTATTAGTATTTTTCTGAGATTTTCAAAATTTCCAAATATTTGACAGAGTTTGCTAATCCATCTTCTCATGTTCTGGTAAATATAGAATTTCCTAGTCTTATTGCTTAAATTACAACAGTCAGATTATCAAATCATACAAGTCTGGACACAATGCAGATATTTTATGCATATTCAACTGGCAATATGCCAGCCAGTTATCATGAGCTTTTAACACTGTAGTGCCCTTCTACACAGAAAGGAAATTTGATCCACAAAGCCTAGTATTTCTTGCAAATTATTGCATCTGGTACAGCCTCTGTGTGTGTGTTTGTAACATATTCATATTTTTTACCTTCCCGAGGGAATTAGATTTTAAAAGATTGCTTTGTCACATATTACAGAAAAACAGACATAATTCTTGTGTAAGGAAACCTTTTGTGTTCAAAAACTTTATTAATCACAGACATCTCTCAGCAATTTTAAAACTGAAGGATTCATGGGAGTCATTCTTTAGGAACGGTTGGAAATTAAACTCATGTTTATCTGAAATAATCTGGTATTTCCCTGGTTTTGTTTACTTATAAGTTTAATGGACTTTTTTGTAGAAAGTCTTCTTTCTGCTGTGCTAAATATATGACTCTAATCTGTCAACCCTTGTTCATGTGAAAAAATCTTTTTGAGGTGATGGGGCTCTGTGAAATAATAACTATTTGTGGGAGCAGAAGTTGCCACATCATGTCTGATCTGATCTGGGCTCTGGCATTTTTTTTCCTTCCAGGTATGTGCTTTGTTGAAAGATCAAACAAAGCCATGAAAATGATGGTAAGACTGTAAAAAGAATGTCTCAATATTTCTATCATCTTGTATCATGTGCAAGAGAGACAGCTGTTTTCTCCCCTACTATGAAGACACAGATGCATATTAAACTGTGGTTTCTGGCTGCCTTTCAGAACAATAAGAAACTACACACCTGTCAGCTCTTGGCAAGCAGGAATGGTAAAATTACTAACTTTGTTTTCACAGCATTCTCTCACTGACAAACACACCATTGGCTTCATTTTTCTCTCCATCACTTCTCAAAAGGCTTAGATTTCTCCCCAGAGGCACAGAAGAATTAAGCAGTTTTACTACTGCTTCTCATAAATGGCTCACTTTTTAGAAAGTGTAGGTTTTCATGCTAGGCTTATTTTATTGTAGCTTTTCTTCTGGAACAATTTTTTTTCCAACCAGGGTTTTGCATCTGTAAGCCTTTGTGCTATATAGCACCCTCCTTTCCTAAGGCAATCCAAAAACCCTGCAAGCTAATGGCTCATTTAGTGATCAGTTTGACAAATAATATTCACAGATGTTTTTCTTGTAGTACAGTGCAGTGCAGTGAATGATTTCTTCTTATAAGTGGTTTGGTAGTTGATATGTTTTGTACAATGCAGTGAAGAGTTCTCCAGCAGCCAAGCTTTCTTTTTGCCTATCAAGCTTTAAAGCAAAGTTGTTTTTAAAATATAGAAATATGAATGAATATTGGATGAAAATTCTGTCCTTAAGAAAAGGACAGATCATAAAGCATAGGACCTTAAGGAGCTGCAACTGATTCCTAAAGTGGAGTTAAATGTGGACTTTCCATCTTGGCTCTTCATTGCTAACTTTTGTTATCTTGGCTACATTATGAAAGTTAGAAGAAAACTGGTAGTCTTATTGTTTGTTTGGGGTTTTGTTTGTTTATTTTGTTTGTGGTTCCCTCTCCCCTGCCCATCCTTACACCAATAAAACCAAAGTGAAGAAAAAGATTGTTCAAGACACTTAAAAAATTATTAAGATGCTTCAAGACACTTTGAAAAATGATTAAAAACTTCCCTAGGACATTTCTGCCCCGTCTTCCCCTCTCTTCCCAGTTTTTACAGCTCCTTCACACTGCCCCCACACAGTTAAAAGCACAAACCAGGAATTCCTCAGAAAGTCTTTTACAAGGCACGTTGAAAACTTTGAAGACATTAATCTGAAATGATCTGTCAAAGATCCAGGGGAATGGAATCTAACTGAACTTTAACTACTTTATCCTACTTAAGCCGGAACAGAACTGCTGAGCTGAGCAATTTAAGATTCCCACAGCTGCACTAGCAATGTTTTCGTTCATGGTACTAAATTGTTTCCATTAGCCTGAAAAGGGTTATAAAACCTACAATCAATTTACTTTCTGGGGCATTGTGTTTTGAATACCGTTTAATAGGGTGTGACAAAAACACATAATTTCTCCACATGTTCTTACATTGCCAGCAGATTTTGCTTGGTACTAGGCAGTGAACCAAATGTTCTGGACAGACAAATATTCAGCAGAGAATGCACTGGAATTGGAAATAAAGGAATAGTACCAGACAGCTAGAATGCCCAGGGCATGACAAGAATCTTAAGTGGAAGAGATGAGCACAAAGGAATAATAGGAATTTTTATCATTCATTTGCTCATCAACTCCACATTTGCTATGGATAGGAGTCATTAGATTTGTTTAACGTAGGGGAAAAGAATAGATTCAAAAAGTGGAAACATGAGTGAACCCAATTGGACAGGAGTATATTTAAGACTAATATGAATAACAAGAGATGGCTAAATATGACGAACAGCTGTGGGGAGGAGAAGGATTCTCACTTTCTTCCAATGAACTCAATGATGAGGACTGCTTTCTCAGCCTAATACACCCACAGCATTTTTGTTACATGAATAGCCACATTTATTTTAAAAAGACTTTTTGATAGTGGAGGACAGATTGATTTACTTACCTTTACTAATGCTTTTAATCTATTTATATCCTGCATCTCCTTTCATTGCAAGCACTTCAGCTTCTATTTCATATACGCAATGTATCTTTAATCATTTTATTCAGCAGGAAAGTAAGACTGATAAATGATGAACTGTGAGTAAACATATTTAAGCAAGTTACGTGATAAAACATCTTTGAATAGTTATATGGAAAAGTCCCCACACTGTTCCATGACAACATGTCTCTAAAAATGTAATTTGATGGGTCTGTAATTGTGTAGTTGTGTGCTGAGGTACACCGTAAAACGTGTGAATGCTGGCCATCAAAAAGGCACTGCATTCTATATCTGACAGAAGATGAACTTAATTGTCCTTACTAGGTGTTTCATTGTCTTTTAATTTAAACAACTGTTTTTAAGAAAGAGTGAAAGAAATCTGGTGATATTCACTCTGAGTCCAGAAATTATTGCAATGTTAGCAAGCCAGCTCCTTGGTAAGGAACAAAGTAATAATCAGAGCAAAATTGAAGTTGTTCATTCTCCTGGACTGATTTCGGTGCTTTTGTCAAGGTGTGGTTTATTTGTTCTTGTAAGGACTTTTAAGGGATCCTTTCATAGGTCTTCAAAATTTGGTGTGAATTTTTTCATATTGAATTTTTAAACAGAGAAAATTAGTTGCTGTTCATATAAGTTTTTAAGCTGCTTCTCCATAGCCTGTATTCTGGCTATTTCAGTGGTAAATGGTGATAAATGTTTCCACTATTATTTTGTCAGATGATGATAATAAAAGCCAAATTTGATTTATTTGATGTATAAAAGCTGCAAGCATACAACCTAATAATTTCATGTAAAAATATTTAAGATCACAAAACTTTGGTTCCAATGTTCAGCTCAGTAGCCTAAGTGAAACTAACTGTTGTGAAGTAGAGAGAAATAGGAATCTAATGCTTGAATGGGGCTAGAGAAGCTGTGCACCCCACCTTGCTTTCCCAAAGCTGTACAAAAAGTACATCACACCTAAGTGTGTTCCATCTCCTGTTCTTATATGTCTCCAAGTGCAGAAATATAGCAACCTCTTCCATTTATTCCAGATCTTCCCTGTGCTTTCCACTGGACATGTTTCTACATAACTCACCTGATATCCTCTACTGCCATTCAGCCCTATGCTTTGTCTCATACTTGGCAAAGTTCTTTCTTGCAGTTGCATTTTGTGTGAGAGAGTTACAACAAATCTCTTCTACTCTTTTCTCTCACAGTAGTCATCCCCATTTTTTTTTTAATCAGGCTTTAGAATCAGTGAGTTATTCAAGCTGGAAAAGTCCCTCAAGATCATTGAACCCAATCACTGGTCTAACATTCCCAAGTCCAACATTCATTGATGCCCCTGTGCACCATATTTAAGACTTTTTAATACCTCCAGGGATGGAATCTCCATTGCTTTCCTGGACAGCCTGTTCATACACTTGAGAACCCCTTTGAAGAAGATACTTTTTGTAATATCCAACCTAAACCTCCTCTGGCACAGTCTGAGGTAATTCCCTCTTGTCCTGTCACTTGTTTCTTGGGAGAAGAGACCAACCCCCATCTGGAAACAACCTCCTTTCAGACAGTTGTAGAGAGTGATAAGGTTCCCCCTGAGCCTTCTCTTCTCCAGAATAAACACTCCCAACTGCTCATTACAGGACTTGTGCTCCAGACCCTTCATCACCCTTTTCTGGACACATTCCAGCAGCTCAATATTCTTTTTGAAGAGAGGACCCAAAACTGAACTCAGCACTCAAGGCATCACCAGTGCCCAGTACAGGGCAATGGTCACTGCCCTGCTCCTGCTGGCTACACCATTGCTGTTAGAGGCCAGGATGGCACTGGTCTTCCTGGCCACCTGGGGACACTCTGGCTCATGTTCAGCTGCTGTCAACCAGCATGCTGGGCCAATTTCCTAACACTCTGTCTCAGTCTGTAGTGCTGCCTGGGCTTGTTAAAGCCCAAAGGCAGAACCTGAGGCCCAAAGGCCTTGTTGATCCCCGTCCAAACAGCCTCAGCCCGTCCTGTCCAGATCCCTCTGTACAGCTTTCTTGTCATTCAGCAGATCAACATTTCCACCCAACTTGTCATTGACATATTCTATATTATTTATCATTTCTGTGTTTTCCTTTCATCTGAGCATATCTTACAGGTCAGAATGATTTTCTAGAGCTCTGTTCAGGGAAAAGGATTATTTTTCATGTTAGCCATTATTGAAAATCTCATGGACAACTTATTTTGTTTACTACTATTTTTTTTTCTTCTGTACTTCCTATTCCCTACTGTAGCTTGCTTTCTACCTTTATTTTTAAGGAACATCCAAATTTGCAATGTATTTTCCTCCCACAGGCTGTAATCTATTGTTTGTCTGAAATTTCCTTAACCAAAATGAGTTGTTATTATTTTGCTACTTTCCTCTCATAAAAATGATTATGATTACAGTAAACAGTGTTAAGTACTCCTAGTAACCATCTGCTTTCAAGTGCTAAAATTCCTTTGAAGAAAACAATAAACATCATGTCTAACTTTGTTTTTCAGGCTTGTTTTCTGTGAAAGTGTTTTCAGAGCAAAACAGCTTATCCATTTTTGTGGGCAGGTTTTCAGGCTTAGTAGTACCCTCTTAACTATTTTGTGATCTTTCTAGCATTGGGATTGACCTGACAAAGTAAATAGGGACATGGATGTGTGGATGTAGTGTGGTCACTTCTGCTATAGGTAAGCATCAGCATTTTAACTCATCGTACCTGTGTAATTCAACAATACAATTTTTTTGAGCAAACTATGCAACAACTGGTAATAGAGATGAAGATACTATAAAAGTGTGTGACTTTGGAAATGTAATGAAACAAAAGTGGTAATTTCAGCTTGGGTCTATTTAGAGTGCAGGAAGGCTCTTTTTAGGAAAGGATGTTGAAGTTTTAAAAATTGCCTAGTCATTTGACAAAAATCAACCATTTTATAGCATGATTGAGAATGGAACTTTGTATACAGAAAGGCTGGAAAAGAACATAACTACTGTTGAAGTGCTGAGGAGAAAAAAAGGTGACTTCACTGAAATGTGTTGGGTGACATTGCTTCTGAACTGCTATAAAATTCAGTCCCTACTAAATCAGTAGAAAATATTGAGAAGCATTTCAAAATTTTTTAATCTTCTACCCTAAGCCCCCTAATGACTGCAGAAAACTTTAAATTTTGACTGGAATATAATTGAGCATTGAAGTTCTAAGTGTTTTGAATAAAAATTAAGGACTCTGTGATTCCATAGTAATGAAATAATCTAAACTAAATAAGATGTTATCCTGGTTTAATGATAGCCAAAACATCTGCATTTCTTGTAATGACTGCTGCAGATATTAAGAAACTGTGACAACTTGATGTAAACCCTGAAGGGTCAAGAAGGAGATGATGCCTGTAAAGACTACTTCTATCACATGAAAGAGGGACAGAAAAAAAGTGACCATTGTCCCAAATGTATGAGGGAACCCAAATAAAATGAAACATGAATATTTTGTAGGTGAGTACAGTGGGTGGAACTGGCAGCATAATAGCAGCAAAGCCAGGTAGAGCCCTCCTGGCCAGTTATAGAGCTTTTCAGTGCTATATCAGTCCATTCTGAAGAACCTGCAATATTCTGAATCTAGTAACAGTAGTTTAATTGTAAAAATGTCCTTTTGTTAGACATGACCCATGACAGCTGGAAAGAGGGACTCATTCTTAAATTCATGATGAGGAAAGATTTGTTCTGGTGCGCTGTGGTGACTGAAATGGGGCATATTTAGCATAGCAAGAATGGAAAGAGGGCAAGACCCTCTAGCAAAAAGACAGTAGTGGACATCATAAGAGTGTGTGAGCCTCTGAGCTGTCATTTCTGCTTGGTCACTGAAAGTGAGCAAAACCCTTCCAAAATACACTTAAAATTCCATTAAACACATTTTCTGAGGAAGCTGGCACCAGAAACTTATGAAGATGCAGTGTGGCGGAATTTGGGTCTGATGTTTGCTGGTAACAAATGTACTATATTCGTGTGGTTCTGAGTATGCAGGTCTCAGCTGAGTTGCTGATGCATGCCTATCAAACTGGAGAACTACCACCTGGTTGTATTTATGAAAGAGGCCTTTTAGAGAAACTTGACGGTAATATACATTGTCAGTTGTACCTCAACTAAAACAACTGACTTCATTTCCAGGAAAAAGTGTTTGCATGTGGGAGATTTTCAAGATTGCATTCCTTGTTTTCAGTTACCATTTTCCTCTGTGTTTTGGCTAGTGTTTTTTTCCTTTTTCTTAGTGAGAAGAAATTTAGAATGTGCCCTCTCAAATTATTTCAATTAATGGGTCAACTTCGAGCATTCTTTCTTAAATTGTCTGCTACCGTTTTTTGTTATATCCTCCAGTGGGTTTAAACTGCATAATACGAAGCATGGTATATCTGACTTCTGGTGTTTGAAACCCAGAGTTCTGTAAATAATGCAGTCAGTACACATGACACATCTGTATTTAATAGCGATTTGCAGAACTCAATGTCTGAGTATGACTCCATTAAACTGCAAATGGCTTGCAATTAAGTTATTGATCATCTTTTGCAGAGTCTTAAGATTCTGCAGATGAGATTGACTCCTTAAATCTACTTCAAGAGGCATCCATTTATGCTAGCATTTTGCCTATTAATGATAGTAGGAAACAATACTTGAAGAACACACAAATTCATTTTACTGTGAGTGTAGCATGAGTACTTCAGAAACCTAAAGAAGGTTCATTCAGAAACCTAAATTTTCACAAGAACTTGAAAGCTAAAAATTATGGCCTTCTGTATCCCACTTCCTAAACTTCTTTGTTACTCTGCTCCTCATTCTTTTGGTACTTCACTCATTATTACTAAACCAAGAGAAATCAAAATTTCTTCACCTATACTAGTTTCCATTCTTTTTTGTTAATAAGATGAATGGAGACCCTGCTGTCATATTTGTTCTTATTGAAGGAGAACACATGGCCCGCAGGCCACATATTTATGAAGTAATTCTTCCAGCTTAATGGACACCACACATATTACATGCTGATAGGGCAGTGAGAGACACTGAGAGCTTGTGGTTTCTGTTTCTGTCCTCTCACCTGTCTTGCACCATCAGAGTGACTCCAGCTCTTGATATGTAACTTCTGGTGAGGATGCAGAATGGGAAAGTCTCAAGAAGCTCAGAGGCATGGGAAATACAGTTGACAATTCAGAGTTTTAAGTGGCTCCTCTTTTTGAAACACATATCTCTCTGCTAAATATTCAGTTGATAAAATACATCATCAGGCTTAAAAGACAATAATGAGTTAAGATATACAATTTGATATTCTTAAACACTGTGGGTGTGCAGGCCAAAGGAAGATCCGTAGTAAAGCTTCTTCTGACCGTGACTTGACCTCACACCTAAAAAATAGCAGAGAGGTGATCAGTTTCATGATGGAGGTAGAATTGACATCTGTGGAAAATTCTCCATGAAGTATAGTCACAGGAATCAGTTCAGTTGATAAAAGCATGATGCTAATAATTCTAAGGTTGTAGGTTCCATCCCTGTGTGGGCCATACACTTAAGAGATGGACTTGATCTTTGTGGGTCCCTACCAACCCAGAATATTCTGTGATTCTGTCTTGGGGACTTATTAAAGTATTATGTGAACTCTACAAAACAAATTTTTAAAATATTTTTAATAAAGACAACAGTTAGTTTTATCTCACTTTGAGTTCAGTGCATTTACTTTTGTTAAGCATTCTCACCCGTCAGAATTCAGTCAATTTTACTAACACTGATTGAGATGTTCTGTGATTGAAATGAAAGTTTATTTGTTGATAGATCTTGTCCTTCTTATGGAGATAAAGTAATTTAGCAGAACAAGTTAATTGAAATGCCTAAATTTTACTTCTACAGAGGATATCTTTCACTTCAGGCTTTCTTTAAAAAAGATTATTCAAAGACCATGAAGACTTTCTGTTTGACCCAGCCATGGAAATGTTGAGCAGACTGAGCAGGCACCACAATACATCAAATATCTCTTTAAAATCTCCTAATGTATAGACATAAACTTTTTTTTTTTTAACAGAGATCCTAGATCATTGTGGCATGAGAGGTGAGTAGCATCTTTTCTCCTATTTATTACCTTATTGAAAGAGTGGTCCACTATGTAGATCACTGGATGCTTGCCTGCTCTGTCTCCTCATTTATTTGAAAACTTTTCTGTAAAGACATCTTCCATGCTTTAGAAAAAGCCTCTAGTCCTTATACTTTCTAAACCACTGGAAATCTTGTCATTAATGGCTTCAAAGATAGGTTACTTATTTCATTTGTGTGATGATAATAATTCCAGCTCTTGTAATAATAGGAGTAGTATTCTGTTTGTCCTTTACCCAGTGTAATTTGATTTGGTATGGGTTCTTTTTCCTCTTATACTTTTAAACATATTGAATGGTTTTATTTAATTCTGGTTGCATGCATGGGATTCTGATTATGTGAGGTGGATCTTGTCTGTGCACTGAGCTATTTGGGGTAGAAAAAATGAGGTAAAAAGCAAACTTGTGCTTTCACTATGGAGAAGGTCTACAGAGGCAAATAGTCTAGAAAAGTAAGAAAAAAACCCTACCTAATTTCTATGAAAGAGAGAAAATAAAATCTGAGTGTCTTGGGTTGCAAGATGTAACAAAAAAAAATATGTATTTTATTTACCATCTGTTGGAATCGGTTGGGCAGGTATTTTTCTTTATCTCTTCTAACTCCAGGAAGAAGGGGGAGGTGTTAATGGCCCAGCTATTAAAACCAGGAGGGACAGTGATCTTTATCTCTTCCAGGACCTATCCTCCCTCCAGGGGGATATCTGCTGTTAATGGGGCCATTTCAGGTTCACTGCATGACTGAAAGAATTACATCATCCCATTGTGAGATGCTCCACTTAGTGGGAGGAGCCAAGCATTCCCACCTGGATAAAAACCTGGGACTCACAACACCAGGACCTGCTGGTTTTTCCAGTGGATTCCCGAGAGAGACCGGATCCATCTCATCACCACTGGGCCCTTGGACGGAAACCACACTCTTGCAGGATCATCTCTGCCTCAACAAAATCATATCTCCAGGAGGACTTATCTGGACTGCTGCCAATACCCTCACCAACAGGGTGCCAAGTCATATTCTGACTCTGTCAGTGTTTTCTTTTTGTTTTTGTTTGTGTTTTGTACTACTACATTTTATTTTTTTATATTCTTAGTAAAGAACTGTTATTCCTATTCCCAAATCTTTTTGCCTGAAAGCCCCTTATTTTCAAATTTATAATAATTTGGAGGAAGGGGGTTTGCTTTCTCCATTGCAAGGGGGGCCTCTGGCTTTTCCCTAGCAGACACCTGTCTTTCTAAACCAAGACACTGAGATGGAATAGACACTAACTATAATGGACTAAAAAAAAGAGGAAAATTTAGTTAATCAAAATGGTAAAAACCCACTACATATTGCTACATGATAATGACTGTTATTATTCACAAGATTATTAAACTCACTATGGTATTTCCAGTGGTACAGCAGATGCATCCATACATGTTCATGGGTGCAAATTCTCTTTCCAGAAATGTGACTGTGCTTGCTGTAATGTAGCTCTTGCTTCCAGGCCTTCAGTTGAAACCTCTCAGTTTACTTTCCCCAGTGGTTAGGTTCTTTTCTGTTGAGGATAGACTCCAGTTCTTTTGCTCTTCCCTGGCACCTGACCAAAGAGGTTGGAGTTCTGTGAAGAAAAGTACCAAAGGGCAACTTCATAAATCTCGAAGGTTATTAACTGCAGTGCTTCAACAAAAAGACTCTTAATTGCAGCAGAGATGTAAGAAGTTCAATTAACGTGTGTTTGTTTGCTCTAATTATTCTGATTTTGATTTTATTATGCTGTAATTTGGATCTGTTGATTCAGGGCAATTTTCTCCTCCAACTAGCTTTCTTAAGCCTATGACACTTGGGGTCTCATTTCCTTTGCACATATATTCTTTCTGCATGTAGTTTCTGGGTTTGCTTGGGAAATTGTTCTCAAAAAGGACTCTGGGGACATCTGCAGCTTTGAGACTGTTCAGGTCAAATATGATCAGAGGCCCTGTTTTGTCGTGGTACAAAATATTTTAAAGGGTAGGGAATATAACCACAAACTGTCCTATCATTATCAAAACATGAATGACTTGGGTTGGGATAGGCATTAGAGATCACCCTGTTCAATCTGTCCTGCCAAGGGTGGGGACATATTTCACTAGATCAGGTTACTCAAAGCTCCATCCAACTTGGCCTTGAACAGCCTCCAGGGATGGGCCTTCACAATTTCTCTGGGCAATGTGTTCCAGTGCCTCACCACCGCCACAGTAAGAAATTTGTTCCTAATATTTAATCTAAGACTACTCTCTTTCAATTTAAAGCCATTCCTCCTTGTTCTCTTACTACATGTCCTTGTAAAAACTATATCTTCATTATTCTTGTAGGCTCCCTTTAGCTGCTAGAATGGCGCAATTAGCTCATTCTGGACCCTTTTGAACCATCCCAATTCTCATAGCTTTTCCACAAAGAATATGTATTCCATTCCTCTAATCAACTTGGTGGCTCTCACTGCCCTTTACCTCACAAACTGTAGCTGCAATAAGGGAACTAAAAGAATAATCTTTGCAGCACTAACTTGTCCCTTGTAGGCACAGAAGACAAATATTGAAACTGTCAGCATTTTCTACCTGATGTTTTATTTGGTCTTTTTTTACAATCTTATCTCTCCAGTCAGGATCTTTTTGGAAGATGTTCTTTCAGCCTTTAAGAAGAGGGAGGTATTAACAATCTTCTTGTTGTAGCTCATGAATCAATCCTATCCTTCTTTTGACTTTATACCTGAATTAAACATTTGTTTAGAAGACATTTTCTTGGTCCCTTAATACTTGAATGAAGTCAGCTAGGAAGTTAAAATTATTAATGCCTGTCAATTGCCTTAATTAGTCACTTGCTCTTATTGGACTTCACTGAAATGGTCTCCTTTGGTCTTTAATACCTGCTTGCACTGCTTGCATTTTACACTCCTGTGAAGCTTAAAAGTTTGTGTCATTTTGATAATGATGATTCAATGGGGGAGAGGTAACAGCTACAATTTCAATGAGCACCTAGACAATGAACCAAAGAATCAGTACTTGTGTAATAGGTGATTGTATTTCTGGGCTGTAGAAGGCTGTAAATAATCACTGAGAGTATATTGAAGCCAAATTTATTTTGACAGTGATAGTCAGAAGTTTTCATAGATTAGATGTTTTCAAATAACCTTTATCCAGTGGCAGATTGTGGGTAGCCTTCCAAAATTGTGGTGCAGGGATGTTGTAATTTGTGGCACAGTGTCATGATCTAAATAATGGGCAGATCTAACAACTTTAGATCTGCCCATTATTTCAGAAGGCTTCTCAGTGTTTCCAGTTGTGGGTAAATGCATGAAGAGCTGGATTATGTTGTGAAAATAATGGCAGGCAGATATGTCTGGAAAAGCAAAGCTGTTGAACTATTGTTTTCTAGTCAGACTCTTAGAGCTAATGGTAATTACAACTAAAAGCATTATGTTGGTTCTTCCCTGACAAGGTGACAAGTCTTTCAAAATCACTTTCTGACAAAACAAAATAAATGCATACTAAAGTGTAGTGCTTGTGTCATAGTTGTGTTTGCCTAAAACTAAAGCAAAGAGAAATATGGGAATTTGTTAAACTGAGTAATGCAATTGGAAAAACAGAAAATACATCACATATTTAAAGAAGGTTACATTCTCCAAACTTCAAACACTGGATGTTTTCCTAGGATATCTAGGGAACACATACTTTCATTTATAAGAATACATTTTTTCTTTAAACACAGAGGCGTATCTTACTTTGAGAATAAGGAGAGATTAAGTGTGAGTTCCAGGATTTCTTTCTATGTGTGGTAGAATGTACATTTACACAAATGGTTATTGTTCTCTCTGAAGAAAGCATATGAAATTGCTGGATGAAGACTGATAATCTGTCTAATTTATTTTCTGAGAATGTAGCATACTTGCTGATTAACCTTATTGGCATCTTGCTTCCACTCTCAGGGTATAGCTCTGGAAAAGGATTAAGAGAGAGACAAGGCTTTTGTTTTTTGAGAAAATGCTCATTCTGATTTTTACATTGGAAAGCAGAGATAAGCAGTACAATCCATTTGTAGGGGTGCTTATGTGTGAATGTGAGCTGCATATCTATGTGCATATGCTTGATATCTAAAATCTTTAGGAAATGTGCATCAGGAGAGATGGATGTGACAGAATGAGGAGCTCCTGATAGGAATGTGTCATAAACCCACAGAAAAGACTGTCATTTTGACTACGAATAACAGCATCTCCAGATTGCAGACCACACAGCTGGGATTTGTACATGTGTTTGTTTAAATATAGAACAAAATAGGGTGGCCTAGAGAAAATGTGAGCAATGACCACATATGTTAACCTATATAGTTTTCCCATATTTTGTACAAAAAATACCTACTGAAATTGGGGTGTGCAAAGCATATAGTTGGTTTGTAATGACAAGCAATGTCAGCATAGTGTAATTAACAAGGGGTGTTATAATTTATAAGGATTGTTCTATGCAGCTTAACACCAATACAGAAAGAAGGGAATGAGTGAAAGGATTGTTCATCTGCAAAATCAAAGTGTCTCTCCTTTTGATGTAAACATTTTATTTTCAAATGCTCATTACATTTTTGTCACTAACAAAAGGCCTCTGTCATCAAGAGTTAACACAGTGGCAAGCCGGAGTGAGTCATGAAGATGACCTCTGTCCTTTTGCCTCTGTATTAATCTGAAAGGGAGAGTCTCAGCAGACTGTTTTTACTGTACATAATTAAGCAATTCTGAATGCTCACTGAAACTTGAATTGTATGGCATAAAGCCTGGTAATATGACAGTTAATGAGATGAGACTTAAACTTATTCAGCCTTTATAGTAAGTGAAAGCTTTTGCCTTCAGATTGAGGGCAAACATCCTGAAATATTCATTAAAAAAGCTAAAAACAATAGCAAGGGCACTGTTCTATGTGTCTTTGTTTTATGACTCTCTCCAAGAAAGAAGAAATTAAATTAAAAATTTCTTAATTATACTTATTAAATATCTATAATAAACTGTGACATTTGCTTTCATGGTGGAGAAATCTAAGGAAAGAAACATTCAAGAAACTGCTAACAATACAGGGAATAATCTATGTTACTGTGTCTTTCTTTCAGAGCCCAAAATATTCAGGCTGGCTGAAGCTACATAATTAATTTCACTCCGTCTCTATAAGAAGACGGTTGCTTTGGAAATACCTTTTTGTCTTTTTCTCTGCTGTATTTCCACATCTATATACTAAATAATTTAGCTTTGTGTAAGCCTTCTACTAGCCATTAATGATTCTTGTGTGTTTGCAGCCATATATAATACTTCCTTGGGGAAGGGGCTTTCCAATGAATCGTGCAACTTAGCTGATATTGATTAAATGTATTCAAAACTGCCTAGGTTAATGCTAGGTTAAGCAAAAAGAGATTTTTATCTCAACAAAGAAACAAAATACATATAAAAGATATTGTGAATTATTTTCTGAATGTTTATGTCTATATTAATAATTCTGGAAAGCTCATAAGTCCCTAGGGCTAGCTAGCTTGGTTATGCAGCTTTGGATGCAGTCACAGAATTCCAGACATTTTCACAGAGAAGAACAGTGACCATGTCCACATCTGAAAATATAACCAAGGTCAGAGCCCTAAGCTTTAACTCAGTGAGCCTACTGAGACGGTGCTGTTCAAATCAGAGCTTTGTTCTTAGACTGAAGGAGGCAGCTGTTTTATATTCTTCTCCACATTGCTCTATTCCCCAGGCGCCTTAAACTAACCCCTTTGATTTTTATCTTAACCTGTTTATACCTCACCAGCATTTACACTTTCTCTTTCCTGGTTTTGCTAGTCCTGCTCCAGCTGAAATTCCAGAATCTGAAGTGCTGCATGATGACTATGCAGTCCCAAGATCATGGTCTAACTGCTCAAAAATGTTGTGGTTTAAGACATAAACTCAGACTTGGTCTCAGGTGTACATGTACTACCAGTATACCGTGTTGTTCAGTAATTCAGAGTCCTCAAAATTCAGAGTAATTTTTGATGTATTGCCCAAGGTTGGAGCACATGAGCTTACTGTCCTTGCATTTTTAGTTGTGCTGTTTGTTTGTTTGTTTGTTTTTAAGAAGAAAAAAAGAAAAGTCAAACTATTTCAAGTGTTGTAAATTCTAAAGAGATACTGGATAAGAAGTGACTTGTCAGTTACACAGAGATTATTCTATCAGGTGCAGACATCTCATGATCATCTAGTGGCAAGACAATAGGAAATGGATTCAGACTGAAAATACATAGCTTTAGGTTAGATATCAAGAAGAAATTATTTATTGTGAGGGTGGTGAACAGGTTATCCAGAGAAGCTGTGGATGCCCAATTCCTGAAGGTATTCAAGGCTAGGTCAGATGACCTTGAGCAACCTGGTCTAGCGGCAGGTGCCCCTGCCTGTGGCAGAGGGCTTGGAACAAAATGGTCTTTAAGGTCTTTTCTAACCCAAGACATTCTATGATTCTATGATTTTATGATCAATGGTTCATACAAAACTAGTTGTGTCAATTGCTTCCAAAGGAGATTTTTGGAATGGAAACTCTGACCCACTGAGATTTTTTCTGTGCCATATTTTTCTTAAATTAATGGTGCTTTAGTGAAAACACCAGGAGCAAATGTGCCCAAGAAGTACATTTTTTGACTTTCAGGACTATATTAGTTCAGAGTTTAGTTTCACATTCAAATTTATAATTAAAAAATATTTGTTTTGTTACACAAAAATAAAATGAAAATATGACAAATGTATGACTTATAAAATGTTTGTAAGTCTCATGATTATCCTGCAGCAGAGGGGTACAGTTCAGGGCCAGAGTGCTCTTAGGCGTTAGGTTTGAGACTAGGAAAGTGTAACTTGAAGCAAGGCTCCTGATGATAACCATGCAAGTCTTGCCTGAGAAAGGCATCAGGGGTGTTACAGTATTTGTTTGTTTTTCACTGACACTTGGTGTACACTTCAGGAGAGAAAAATGTTTGTTCCTGTTGAATTATTTTTTCCCCCTTGATTATTGTAAATGCTGTAAACAGCAAGTAAATTTGTGGAGGAGGGGAACTGAGAACATTTTGTAGTTCTTGAAAGGTTAATTGCACTATTTATAGACCTAACTGCAATGGGAAAAACCTCTCAGTATGACCCAGCAAGGTCAGCGTGGTAATAGCAACCTAAATGGAGCTCTGACCAGTCATGAATTACTGTCTGTGATACTGGGAACGCTGACAGTTCAATCACAGCACTGTTTCAATAGAGAACTCCATATATTTAAAGCGCTGATACTGTTTTCCCTCTAAATGACAGGCTTGACAGATGGGCCGAAAGCACTGCAGACGTTTGAACAAGGAAATAGAGAGGGAGCCTGCTAGAAGCAGGGCTTCACGCAGCCAGCCACGGATGATGAATAGAGTGTGATTGTGTCTGACAGGTAGTAATATAACTATTCATTCACCACAGAACACCTGGAGCACACTATATTAAATGGTACAAGATGGAGAGATTCTGTGACAGGAATGGGAAGTGTGAATCCCATGCTGAGTTTAGGTACAGCAATATGAAAGGTCAGGGGTCGTGCAATATAAACTCCCTGAGAAAAGGATGTAATTAAATTATTTGCTTACTAAAGTCTTTCTAATGTTTTGCTAACATGTTGCCAGGATCATTATTTCAGCATGTCTGTGCAGCTGAGAGGAAAATAGCAAATGGTGCTTGCTGACTACTGTGCTCTCGCTCTGTGTTCAGAGGCTTGCTAATCAAAGTGCCATCATCGTTGCACAAAGCTGCATTGCAGGGCGGGGATGGCGAGGGGCAGAAATGCCTAATTGTGGCCACAGTCCTAGAAGCTGTGTGCTGTCTTTTGTCTTATATTTTGAAGCTTGTAGCTGACCTTATTTTAGGGCATTTGGGGCCAAAAATCTGCTGTGTTAAGCAGGTGCATGGAGAATTAAGATGCTGCACTCATGGATAATGTGGGCTGCGGAGCTGTGTGGAATCACAAATCCGTTTTGTCTGAGCTGAAAGAAGCTGTCATTTTCACCGTGCTATGACAGAATTGTAATTCAAAGCCAGAGACACTTCATTTTGCTAATATTTGTTTTGTTCTGTTTCTGTATTGAGAAGCTGATTAGGCTTAAGGTCTAGAATTGTTCTTTATATATAGAAAATGAGGATCTGAGATTAGGTCCAAAGTTAGTATGAATTGGAACTGAGCCGCAAGGAGTTGACTTATTGTATTACTGAATGTATTCCATGGAAGAGCTACTGAAAACCTTTGGAACACTAACCTATTTTTGGAGTAAACCCAAAATAATTAGAGACCTTTTGGAAGATTTCAGTGAGCACTTTCATGTGAGAATATGTGCTACCGATAAATAACATCCAAAAGGAAATCTTGCTAGCAGTCATATGCAAATTAATATTTTCACCACACTTCATGTCTTGCTAGGCAGGAGTGTTAACAAATTTGTTTCTGTATACTTGTCTAAAGATACAATGACGAAATGCAGTGTCCTTTTGAAAATACAGACAGCTAATGCACACATAGTCCTTTCTCTCAGGTGTACAAATGAGGGGTTTACTTCTGTAAGCATAGGTGGAAGAACAGGAAAAAAGACAAACAAGCAAGCAGGTTAAATTTTACTTTCTTATTTATTATTTCTTTACAGGGTATATAGCACATTGTGTGATTAGAAATGTAACTGTGTCATGTTACTGTGTGTTATTGCTCTCCTTTGACCTTGTATTATTGGCAAATGTTAAACAGAAAGGTTTACATTAAATGTATTATTTTTGTCAAACTTTCAATGTCCAGAGCAGGTATTGATAATTTTTTTGTAAATTCAAAAGCATCATAAGGGTAGGCTACCTAAAAGCACTCTGCTTTTTTGCCATTTGAAACACCTACTTTTATGTTAGGAATTTGAGGGATAAAAATCTAATTTTATGCCTCACAGTCCATACACTATTTGACATTATATAGATAAATTTTTTCACATTAAAAAAATATATTTTCAAAGCAACATAATGTGTAGTATGAATTATTTATTTCCTGATCATTTTCTCTCATTTTATAATTATAAGTGGTTTTTAATACTGGTTTGGGATGAAAGTCAGAGTTACATTGTGCCATAAAATGGATATTCCAGTTTTCCTTTTTTATGTAAAATAGGTAGTGATGTGAACATTGTATTCAGTGTAGCTGAACTCTCTGATCTCTGAATCCACTCAGTTTTTTGCCTCTACTTTGTCCCCATATCTTGTTATAGCAATGCTGAGATATTTCAAATTGTTTTGAAATTGTAGTGGAAAATGTTGATTCTGATTGGTTTTGTCAAACAGTATGGTAGGGTGATTTTTTTAGCATTTCTTTTACTTAAGACAATCGCTTCAGATATCTCGTACAGCATAATCAAGTGAACTATATTTCTAAATATATGCAGTGACATGACTGTTGACTTGTCTTGGGAAGTCCTTGTGAAATTAAGTATTTTTGGTTGTCAGTTTTCCATAGGAAGTTATTCAGCAGCTTTCATCTCAAATTAATTTTTCTTGTCACTATCTTTATTTGCTGAATTCTCTGGCTGGGTCTGTTATTCTCTGCTTGCTTACTAAGTGGCCTTTCCTGAAGGCAGAAGACATACCAGGCACTCTTTTTTCCTCTGTCTCCTTCCATTGCCAAATCTGGCAACATAAGTAGTAAAGGACAACAGCAAATAACCAAACATAATTTGAAAAAGTAAAGTAAAATCCACACTTTTCCACCACGTTTTTTTCTACAGATTCAGTATCTTTTTTTCCACAAAAATAAAATATAAATGTTCTACATTCTCAGAAAATTAATGAAACTGCTCTTGAACCTCCTGCTGAGAAAGTTTGTTAGACCTGGAATATTTAGATTCTGTCAGGTACTGGCCAAATGCATTGCAGCTCTTAGGACTTGCCTATTTTACCAGGAGGATTCATCATAGTTGGATACATATTGGATTGTTTCCCTGAAAAAAATCTGCATTGCCAGGTTTTCTGGTGCTTATTCATTTTCTGTTCCGTTTCAAACCTTGTTGCAGGCTGATTTCTAATTCTGTTGGATCATCTGAAATGGATTATGAAGTCAACACTTTATAGGCATACAAATTTATTTCTCCATCTATTTATTTATTGTTTGTTTGTTTGTTTGTTTTAAGCAAAATGAGCAGTATTGCTGGCTTTTGGCTTCTGTTAGTCTGCGAGTATTAACTCAGTGTATTTGTAAGCCTACACTGAGGCTGCACCTTCCTTGAAGGCTTTTCTAAGGTGTGTTTTTTATATTATTAATTTTAACAAACAATTTTTCACAATTTACAATAAATTATTAGAAATTTCTATCTCTTACATTAATTTTCTTGCTTTCTTTAATAAGGAAAGGGACATCTGGTTATTTGTTGTATCAGGAACATGGGTAATACACAAAAGAGTGTCACTGAGCATGAGAGACCTGCAAAGATTCCTGCTGATGGAATTGAGGATATCTGTCGCCTTACACTAACAGAATATTAATCACCAAATAACAGTATTTTGCCAGGAGCAGAGATGGTTTTTGTCTCTCTCAGTGTTTGAAAATTTCTTTCTGTATTAAAGGAATTTGCAGATATGGCAGAAGATACTATATATCTGATTAATCCATAGTCTTTTGAGGATACTTCAAAAATCTCTACCAGTAAAAGAAATCCTAAACTTGGTGATATAAATAATTTAATGTTTTGCAGTATAATGATGTGACAAGAGAAGAGGAAAATGGATCTTTTATACTAAGAGTCTTATGCAGATTTTGATTTTCAGTTTCTACAGGAAGTTATGGGGTTATGGTCATCAAAACAAGGACTTAATGCATGGTTGTAGTCATTTCACATACACTAATTTTGCTTTCTCAGCCAATGCACTAATTAATGTAGTGGTTTTAGTGTTTTTCTGCTGTGAGATAGGATTAAGAGAAAGCAAAGCAGGCTCAAACTTAAAAGATATAAAGATAGTTTTATTCACACACACTAAAATAAAAAAACCCCAAAGAATCAAACCGAAACTTTCAAAACACTTCCCCTCCCCCACCCAACTTCTCTTTCTCACAGACATTGTATAAGGCAAGAGCTCAGAACTTAAGATCTGTACTTCTTGTAGAATAATCTTTCATCAATCTCTCTACAGAGAAATGTTTCTTCTGGTTATGGTAAACTCCACAAGAAAGAAAAGTCT
>VWYE01029209.1:82673-183417 GCA_013398995.1 Alaudala cheleensis
TATGGTTTAAAGATATATTCTAGTATATTATAGTCTGTTGCCACAATTCACAAAAGATTTGCAGTCTAAGGCGTCTTCTCATCTCTTCTTCTTTAAGATACAATGTCTCTTTCACAGACCTCAGTATCTTCATGTGGCCTAAATAGAAACGTCTCCACTATGACTTTCTTTTCACTCTAGACAGGATCAANTGTGATTCTCCTGTATCTCGCAGCTTTTTTCATCAGCTGCACTTGGGTCATGGACTCTGCATTCTGGGGTGTTATTTTAAAATGAACAGTTCAATTGTAAAGGATGTTCTTCCAGAGATATCTCTCACTTCTTCAGTGGCACAGAGGCTTCTTCAGCACATCTCAACCTATGTTCAAAGACCTCAGGGGAGCACAGGGTTCCTGCTACATCAATATTCACTTAATCCACCACAAATACCTTTGCTCAAAACCACCAATCTGAACAATCATTTCCCCAGTTCATATTTTGTATGGTTTAAAGATATATTCTAGTATATTATAGTCTGTTGCCACAATTCACAAAAGATTTGCAGTCTAAGGCGTCTTCTCATCTCTTCTTCTTTAAGATACAATGTCTCTTTCACAGACCTCAGTATCTTCATGTGGCCTAAATAGAAACGTCTCCACTATGACTTTCTTTTCACTCTAGACAGGATCAATGTTCTGCAAACTTCGCTTTGGCAAAGAAAGAGTTAACTTTAGCTTGGGTTTGCAGATGGTCACGGGATCTCAGCCAAGCAGCGGTGTCAGCTCGAAAAGTTCCAAGTCCACATAAAAAGAACAGGAACAGCAGACAAAACTTCAGTAGCTGAGCTAGGAGATATTTTCTCCCCCTCTTCCACCCCCTTGGTCTCATTCGGGGTGGCTCTATTTGGGCTCGGAGGTGCTCCAGATGGAGCGATGGGGGTTTCTCTTTCCCCGCTGGCAGCTGCTGTAACTTAGTCAGAACCGGCACAGAGCATATTTTCCTCCCCCCTCCCTGCCAGGAGTCACTGAGCCTACTGGGCATCCCAAGAAAAGCCTAAGCAGGGCCCAGCAGGCCCCCGGCTCCCCCCCTCCCTTGGGAAGGAGGGAGCCGGGTGGCCTTCTTACCTGTTCAGAGGCAAAGAAAGAAAGAGGTAGTTCCGAGAATCCTCAGCTTTGATAATGGGTCATTCATGAAGCTGAACTCACTTTCTTCACTAACTGAATCAGATGTCAATCTTAGGTCCTTGCAGGTAACTATTTCCTCTTTAACTAAAAGCTGTGTTAAACCATGACAATGGTTTATGAGGACTGTTGTGGCTATAGAAAATTAAAGAATAAGCCATAAAATGTAGGTGTCCTCCCTATCTACAAGAGACTTCTCCCTTAGGTAGAAAGATGTACTCAGCTTCCATTCCAGTTCTTCCCTGAATGGTGGAAAAAGTTAAGTCACCTTTCTCCTTTTCCTAGAGCAGTTCTGCATAGAACAAAAAAAAAATTTTGCTCTCGCTGTTTGGGCATCTGTCAACATCACCTCAGGGCCACACCAAAGGATGTTTTAACACTAATTGATGCTTCCCTACAGAAATATGAAAAGTGAGAAAAGGTGAAAAGTATGTCACCAATATCTCTTGTTCTGTGGATGTGTATATTTTGTCAAGGACAGCAACAATTCAAAATAATTTCCTTGTATTCTCATTTTATCTGTCTGATGAGATACCTGATTATATTGTCACCAACATTTTATGCTTGAAATTCGAATACATTTATTGTTCAAAACCTCCATATGTACAGAACATCTTTGCATTTCTTTGTGTTTGCTGCTAAATGGGATATTGGGATGCCTGTGGCATGTGCTCCACATTTTAAGACAAGAATACTATTACTCTACTGAGTAGAGCAATGTAATTTCCATTATCCTACCAGCTATGCACAAGGGTAATTGGACTATTTGCTTTGTTTCCATCAATGTTCAAAACTGTGATTGAGGAACTTTCTTGGCAGTGAGTATTCATTCTTCAGGTATCTGCCCTAACCGAGCATTTGAACTGCAAAGATCTTCTCAGCATGGTCAGAACCACATAAAATATTTGTTACTTCTTCAAAAAGGCATTTGTAACTAATCTTCTTTCTGTATCCAGCTTAGTAGTTAAATTTATATTGAACAGTTTCCTAATTAACTTTCATCTCTGTTAACAACAGAGAAGTATTTAATGTGTTCCAGAACTGGCAGTTAGAAATAAACCTGCCTCTGGTCCGTCTTCCTCTTTCAGACATCCACTGTATTCAAGTGTACAGTTGTGCTCTAACAAACTTTATTTATTCAAGATAGCAATACCGCAGATACAAATTAATTTTAACTCTGACAAGTCTTTTAACAGACTCCTGCTTCTAATCATTATTTTCAGAGTTCATTTACTCAGAATTCAGTAATCATTCTAAACCTGGGTTCTTTGTTGTCAGATATAAGGTACATACAGACAGTAAGTGGCTGCAGTTCATTGAAACCTCTCAGGCATCCAGAATGTAAGTAAGACAACTAGAAATATATAAGTGGTTTCAAAACTATGACAAAATAAAATTTTTGGTCCAAATCAAAAACCCTTGGATTCTGTGAAGAAAAAAAAGAGGTCAAACTGGATAATTTTGGGAAAAGCTTTGCATCTTATAATGATTTGAGAACACAAACCATGAGCCAGTGACACAAGAAATGCATTCTAGTCAGGGCCTTTGTGCCTTAGTACAGCTTTATAGAGGGATGACCTGGTTTTCAGTGCTTCTTTTCATTTCTTAAGTGCACAGAGGATCTGCTGGGGTCTTGGTTAGGTCAAAGTGAACTACTCATACTTTGGAAAAAAAAGTAAAGAAACTGTTTGAGTTGAAAGAGCAAAGGAATTGCTGAAAACTTTAGACCTTTGTTTTATACTGAGGCTTTTTTGTTCCACAAAATCTTTAATTGCTATGGTTTAAAGGTTTGCCCACAGTGCAGCACTTGGTTGCTCATCTTCTGGTGGAGGCCCATGGGTGCCAACTTAGAGGTAAAGAGAGCCACTGAGACTCAACTCTGATAAACATGAACCTCTGGAACTCATGAAAGACTTAAGCAGGCAGTGCAGGCTGGTCCAGGGGCAGCTGTGTGGATTGAGCTAAAGTTGTAAAGGGCGACAGAAGAGCTGCAGTGGTGCTGTCTGGTGTTAGTGTTCTCATAGAGGAACAGTACTTTACTGGATGTGTATCCACTGTCCTTGTTGTTGCTTTGTGCTATATCTGTGCAGGGCTTCCATTTCACTTCTTATCCTATCACTTTTATTGGTCAAAATTTTAATGTCTTTCAATATACTCTGAGTCCACATGGGTGGTTACAAAATATTTGCCTGTTGTTGCAACTTAGGGGGCTGCTGTCATGTGTTTTTAACACTGTGCTTTGCTCTGAAGGAAGTAAGTAAACTATTGCACACATTTAAGAAGAGAATTACACATTTCTGTGTGTGGTATTGTGAACTCGATAACATACCAGTTTAATAGTTAAGGACTGAACTTGGAACACAAATGTTGTAAACTTTTCAGCTTTGATAATGTCTCATTTTTATTGACTAGAAAAACTGTTGAGGGTAAATATCTGCTTAACTGGTGATTTAAATACGGTTTTAGATAAATCTGTTTTCGAGGAATACTGTTTTTGAGGAATACTGTTATTGAGGAATTGTTTACTTTTCTGAAATCTCACTTTGACTATTTATAGCTGCCTTTCCTCTTTGTAAGTTTCTGAAATCCATAATTGTCCTCTGGACTCTTTTTTTTTTTTTTTTTTAGAATATAATTTCTTATTTTTTTTGCTGGAAGGATTTTTGGTGCTTTTGGTTAAGTTTTGTCTAGCCTGAGTATTTTTAATGTATGGGGGAACTTTTGTGGCTTGAATGTTGGAAAAGGGATCCAGTGGACTTTTCTTAAGTAAATTGCCTATTGCATGGTGATGCCTATTCTAGTTCCATGGAGCTGATCTGAAGGTGAAATTTGGCTAGGTCTGAACTATAATACAAGTCTTATTTATCACTTCTTTGTTCATATTTACAGCTGCAATCTGCAGTTTTTACATGATCTGGAGATTAGCAGTGATACCTCTAATAGCTGTAATTAATCTGAAGACTTTGTAATCTTTTTATTCAGTAAAGGATCTGGTTACCCATCATAGTGATAGCAATTACATAACAATCACCACATTTTGATGAATAATTCTGTTATGATTCAATGATCTATACTGGCAGCATAGTATCACTGAAATGTTTCTGATTATCTCCTACATTTCTATTTATGATGGCTATGGAAAATGTAAGTTGTGTGTTTTGCAAGTGAATGTATTTTATCCCTTTTCTTTTTTTACACTGTGTGCATTGTTCAGCCAATATGCTTGAGATGGGAATTTATGTTCACAGACTGTAAGCATGAAACATCACTACAATCCATAATAAGGCCATTAGTATTCTGCTCATACAAGCCAGTGTAAGTACAATTTTCAGTGGCCTAATGTAACAGGTAATCATAAATTAGTATTTGCTTTAAAACAACACCAGATTACGCAGACTGCATGCTTAAGAAGAATGGCTCAGTAAGTAGTGCAGTTCTGTAATGAAGTGGGAGCTCATTAAACAGATGCTATCTACTTCACTGATCTGCATAAATGGCAAACAAACCAAATGGAATTGTTTCAACAGAACACTGCAGTCAACCAGAACAAGTTCAGGTTCACTTACTGTGGCACCGTCTATAGGAATTAGTCACAGTAATAATTGAATAGTTGCTTCCTAATTTATCATTTTACATTTGTTATTGAATTTGCATAATGTGTTGATTTTTTATGTCTTTGGTTACATTAAATCCCCTCATCTGTGTTTACAAAACCAAAACACAGTGGGTGATTTTAAGATTCATCACACTGGCAGTTTTCAACGTTCACTGCTTGGACTGTATTCTTTTTAAATTGCAATTTTAAATTTTTTCTGGTTGTGTGCTATATCTCAGCACATGCATGCTTGTAATTAATATTTAGGAAAATTGAAACATTTATTTTTTTAATGAATCATAGGTAGGGGAATGCAGATAGGAGCAATAACTAGGCATTCAATATTTCTAGTGTAATGCACCATAAAGGACATAAGATGTTTTCCCAGTAGGTGTAATAGCCAGAAATAACAGTGCTTTAGAACTGAACTCTGTGAGTAATTTCAAAGATCAGTACTAGTTTTATAGTGTCTAACCTGAAGGACATTTTGCTGACTTTAGAGGCTTTGCAGCTGCTTAGGAGGAACATTACTGTATAACAATTCTGCTTGAGAAGAAGGAAATATAAAAATACCTAAATGACTAGAATATAAAAAATATTTTTTACATAATTTCTGATATGCATTAATTGCAGGTATTGCACAGTATATGTGAAATAGAGCTGATAAAGCACAGATGAATGTGTTCTAACTTTTTATATAGTGATATTTTTTATTAGACTGTGTTTTCTGGTAAGTGTTGATGCAGTGCAGTACTATCCAATGATACAACATCTAGCAGAATCAATTTTTAGTGTAGTCAGACTCTTTCAGGACCCTTTTTATTATTTTTATGCTTTATCTTTTGCTCTTAATTTCTAGAACTATGATCCTGCAGATACATCTGTTGTCCAGTAAAATTTGACATGTTCCAAGTTTTTTGTCCTCTGCAAAAGCTCTTAACATTATGAATGCTTGTCAAAAATTGTTATTTTACAAGTAGCCAAAGATAATGCTTGTGACCTGTATGCAGACTGTGCTTAGAGTAATTGTAGTTTTCTTTGTGCCAATGTGTCCTATGTAGAGTACTTGTCACCAAGAATATGTGGATGAGCTCACTGATGCTGAGGAAAAAGAGAAAAAAAATTGCAAATCCATAGCATTTAACTTAAATAAATGTCAAGGAAAAGCATGTATTAATGAATCACCTTTCAGGAGGAATGGTTAGATTTCTTTCAGAAAACAAAATACTTGATACTAACAAAGTGTGTTGTCAAAGGAAAAGACCTTTCTATCATATGTTTTCAAAAAACTTTCACTCCACATTTTCAATATGCTCATTCATGTGTTCCACGGAAACTGTAGAACTTAGCAGACCTCTAAATTTGTAGCTAACCCTCTTCAATAACCTGCAGTGTTAAACAATAATTGTGCTGAGACAAACTGTTAGAAGTTGCACATTCTTGAACACATAGCAAAAAAATCCAGCAGCAACAAGGAATAACAATATTTTAGTCACTCTGTGGTAATCAACTAAAAATTTGTTTGGATATGTTTTTAAACACTGAGTTGTAAATTACTTAGTTCTCTTGAGATTTATGTGGTTTCACAGAATTGGTCAGGTTGGAAGGGACCACAGTGGGTCATCTGGCCCAATCATCCAGTCCACCAAGGTCCTCCCAGAGCAGATTGCAATTGTGTCCAGGTGGCTCTTGAATGTCTCCAGGGAAGGAGACTCCACAGCCTTTCTCGGCAATCTGTTCCAGTGGTTGGTCATTCTCACAGGGAAGAAGTTCTTCCTCATGTTCAGGTGGAACTTCCTTGTCTGAGTATCTGCCCATTGCCCCTTTTCCTTGCTTGGCACCACCGAGTGGAGCCTGGACTATCCTTTCAACACCCACCCTTCAGATACTCATAGACATTGATGAGGGCCCATCTCTCGTCTCTTCTGGAGGCTAAAAAGGCCCAGGTCTGTCAGCTTGTCCTCATAAGAGATGTTCCAGAATTTTGATCAACTTAGTAACTCCCTGCTGGACCCACTCCAGAACCTCCATGCCTCTTTTGTGCTGAGGAGCCCAGAACTGGACACAGCATTCCAGGTGAGGCTTCACCTGGAAGGGTGAAGGGACTGAGGGGCAGGATCACCTCCCTTGACCTCTTGGCAATGTCCTTACAAATGCAGTCCAGGATATCACCAGCCTGCTTGGCTACAAGGAGACACTGCTGGCTCAAAGATCCCCGAGTCCTTCTGCACAGAGGTGGTCTCCAGCAGGACATGCCCCAGGCCTGTAGCAGTGCCCAGGGTTGTTCCTCCCCAGGTACAGAACTCTGCATTTGCCTATGTTGGATTTCAGAAAGTTCACCTCTCCAAACTCAGGTCCCTCTGAAGGGCTGCACAAACCTCTGAGGTACTGACCATTGTCGATTTATTCAATAATTGAAGGAAGTTTTAGCATTCTTTTTCCTGACATCAATTAAAGTAACTATAATTTTATATAATTTTATAACTATGTGATTGCATGAAAACATTCCATGTATGTGAAGGGTCTAAGTAACTGAAATATACCAGGAGTACTGAATTTCTGTTAAAAGGAGAACCTTGCAGTCAATGCACCTGTCATCAAACCGTGGGAGGCACATTAAAAAGTGTTCAATGACAAAGCTGTATAAGCCCTTTCCAGCTTAGGGAGTTCACCAATACATCAGAAGAAAGCAAGACAGCTTGAAACTCTTACTCAATTCATTCCTATTTATTAATCTAGTTTATTTACAGTGTTTTAAAAATAGGTTTTCAAGTTTTCATGCTGTTTTGATGTTTTTCCAGCATTTCCTCTATGAAGTGAATGACAGTTCCATCAAACTATTCATATTCTTGCATCCGTTAATGTGTATATGTATAATATAATGTGCACTTCATGAAGATCTAGGACACAACTGTATTGCATTTCAACTCTTGTTTTATATTAACATTCAGTTTCACATTGCAATTTTTCACAAGAGTGATGAATAATTATTGACATTGCTTGAATCTGTCCTTTTTCTGACATAAACCAAGATTCTGATTATAGCATTATCCTATATAGATAAGTTCAATACACATAAGTAGCACCTCACTAACAAGGGGATCAGATTTAGCTGCTAAGAGAAGCACAAAGTTGAAGAGAAGCACAAAGAAATACAGGTTGAAGAAACTTTCTTTTAAAGATAGTAGCTCATTATTAAATTTGTAGGAACTTCCCCTTTCTTTTGTTAAGGCCCCTACTGTTGCTGTCTCTGGGAATGTATCAAAAAAACTCTGACTCAGCTAAATATATTTACTAATTTTTGACAAGTACGGCTTAATAATTCTGATTTTTTTCCCCTAGATTAAGCCTGCTCTTTTTTACGTTATCCACCCACCCCTGAAGATGGCTTGTACATCTGCCTTTCACCTCTACCCAGATGATTAGAGAAGTGTTAGCACAAGCTCAAGGGACAGAGACACTTTCTTTTGCAGAAGGTCTGTGCCCAACAAGTAGTGATGTACAGATGCAAGGGAGTGCTTTAGTAAATCCACTTGTGACTCACCAGTTTCCCTTTTGGAGAAGGCAGCATGATGTCTATTTTCTCCTTGGCTTTCTTCTTCTATTACCTGTCTCTTATTTTCTAATCAAGCTCTACAGTTATTGAGAATTTTCATCTGGGGCATATCCTTTAATATGTTTGATTTTGGTATTGAAGTTTTCATTTACAGCTTTCTACTGCACCAACAAAACAGCCTCCATAGCATAACCTGTAATGTAGAGCATTCCATAAGTACAGGTCCATTTCAATAGATTATTAACACTGGTGGAATGGTGATCCCAGAACTATGATGCTGCTTTGTCTATCACCTTTTCAGTGGAATTTGTGTTAAATAAAGTGTTGATTGATATTTTCAGAGAAATATTGGGGCAATAACAATAAAATAAGACAATAAAAATCTGACATGTGACCTTATGATTTCTTTCTCTGCTCTTTGTAGTTTTCTTGATCCTAGGCTTTCTCTAGTCTTAAGACCATCATGCATTTATGTTTAAAAAATTTAATTCTACTCCTGGACATAATTAGTTTCTCTTCTCTCTTGCAGATTTTGTTTATTTTTTCTCATTCTGCATGTACCAGTACCTAGCATTGAATTTTTTTCCATCTGCTTGAATTTTGCTTACATTGAGTTTTTGTGCTTATCATAGACATCTCCAAGAGAGTGGACAAACCTAATGTCTCTCTGAGAAAATATTGGTTAAAAATATCCACCAGTTAAATATGAGGAGATAAAGCTCATGAGATAAGGCAACTAAGAAATTCCAAGCTGAAACACTTAGCAAGATTTTTTTCTCTCATCCCAAGTGAGGAGAGTACAGAACCAGATCAGCTTTTTGATAGGTGCCTTATCTGCAGATGCTTCTGGGTCAAGCTTTGTGGAACATAGACTATTTGATGTGTGGTGCATGTTCTGTGGCAATTCAGCCTTGAAATATGTGATTCAGGTTTACCACTGGGGATGTAACATGCCCAAGAGCTTTTGTTGTCATTCAAAGCATGTGTCTAACTTTGAGCAAGAGAATGGTTTCTGCAGTGTTTGAGAAATATCATAACAGACAGAAAATGTGCACCGTTAACTAAGTTAATACCACCTTAACTTCATTGTTAGCATATCTGAGAGTGAATCTATGATGACCATTACTAAGGTTACAAGTTTATTAAAGGCAGAGAATAAGGAGTATCTGCTCTTTGGAAGTAACTATCCATTTCTTTCTGTGACAGCCAACCAATGTGGAAATTGGACATACACCACAGGCTAATGAGCTGTGTGTCAGGAGGTGAGCAAAGAAATCACTAAAAGTGGGTGGAGAGAGGAACAACCCTCTACTACTCAGGCTTTTCAGAAAACAGGAAAAAAAGTGAATTTTCAGGCAGGAGAGAGATGTCATGAAAGGTAAAGAGATTTTGGGGTGTTGGTCTGTAAGCCATTAGAGAAAAAGGAAACAGATTATGAGATTTCAAAGGTGTAACAAACATAGGTACTGGTAAATGTGTAAATTATGCTTGTGACAGTAAAAATCAAAGGCCAGAACAAGACAGCAGATTTGTTTTTCTTAAAGAGCTGTCTGTAATTAAAACAAACTGAAAAAATTGGGCAACTGCAAGGTAAAGCTAATTGAGACCAAGATCTGGCAACCTGTTTTGATACAGATATGAACCACATTTCTAAAGCAGCAATGATTTATGATTATATCTCTTGGTACTAAAAATGAAGTCTCTGTGTGCCCTCCTTTTCCACTCCTTGATGCTTTTAAATTATTCATGTTGCTGCCACTTACTCTCTGTGAAGAGATTTGAGCCGTGGTCATGCAGAACAATGATCCAGAGGACTTCTCAGAGTGTTTTACCTGCATTTTAACTGTCTGAACATAAGTGTTAAATGATTAATGAGTTGGTCTGTCAAACCATATTTTTAGAGAAAGAATGCATGTTTACAGAGTTTCCTTCTTTTTCACCCTCCCCTAACCTTAGGTTTTCAATAGCCATTTCATTTTTTGTTTTCCACTCAAAGACTCACTATTTTTTTTTAACATATTGTCTCCCCCCTAACCCTAAAAATGCTAGTCTGGGTATATCCAGCTGAGTTCTTGCATAATAGTTTTGTTTAATAACAAAATAGAAAGACTAAACAATGTGTGGTGCTTATTTATACTTTGCTTTCACTATATTTGCTTTGTGTGCATGGGAAAATCTAGATTTTTTTAAGTTAGGGAGTGGTCATGGGACATGAGGAGAGATATTTCAGAGGGCAACTCTAATGGTTTCCCCTGTCCAACTATCACAGACTGGCCAAATTGCTTCTTTTGACATTTCAAATAGGTGTGCTTAAAACTTGAATAGAGAGGATTTTTTTGAATTTTTGGGTTTTTTTTTAAAGCTGAAAACACAGGAAAACACCATTTTTCTGCAAAAATAACCAAAGAAGGTTGGACAATAGGACATGACCAAGACTAAGACTGGAAAAAAGAGATAGCCTTTAGAAATGAAAAAGGAGTTTACTGCTATTTCACCATCAAACCCTTGTGTGTACATGTATACAAGAGCAGAAGAAATATATGATGAAACTTAATTGACTGTCCCTCTTCTGCTTTTTTTCCAAAATAAAAAACAAACAAACAAACCTGAATTTAGTTAAAAGAGTCAAAGAATAATTGGGTGTTGCAGATACTCTGAGACATTATTAATTTACAGAGAGTTATCTACAGTTTTGAGCTGAGGATAATGGATGAAAATGCAGAAGTAAAGAGAATAAACACAGACTCCAGACCTTGCACATCATGTGAAACCCCAGTCATTCTTAGTTCTTGCTATGTTCAATACTGTGCCTTCTCAATTCAAGTTACAAGCAGTACTGCTACACTCAGAGAAGCTGCTGGTTCTCTTTATTATCTCCTCTAACTGGTGTTGTAGCTGATCAGTTTTATGTGTCTGAAGAGATTTCAGAAGTTATCTCAAGTACATATGATATTTTTATGTGAGAAACAGAAAAGCTTATTTTTGCAGACAGGAGGCAAGCAAGAATAAACTGCCTCAGGTTTGTCCTAAGTGTATGAAATTGCTAGAGAGATGAAGAAAGTGACAAGAACAAAAATTACAAGAGCTGTACTTAAATGTTGCAAATTTTGTGGCTGTCAGACAGAAAAGCAGAGTGTCCATGGCTGTCACAGGAGCATGAGTGAACAAAGAAGACTCTTTGGTTGAAGTGAGAAATTATAGGCCTGGGAACAAAGAACTTAGGAGGGAGCTGAAAATGAAAACTTAACCCACACAAAATGGGGACAAAGGAGATTTGAATGTTCAAAGTAGGCCCATTCAGAGTTGAATGGAGTACAATGATCAGTGAAAATTTAGAAGATGTGCTGTGTCCAGGGTTTGTTATTCAGTGCCCTGATCTCATGCTTTGGAACAGATTCAGAGGTGATGTGGATGTCAGACATCAGTAAATGGGTGGAAGGTATTCAGCACTCAGCTTTGAAGCCTAGAAAGTGCTAGCAAAACAATGGCATGTTCTGTCCATCCCATCTCTTTATTACATTTCATTTCTCAGTCCTCTGTGTATAGGTAAAATTTGACCTGATTATACCTGGAGCATGAAAATTACCTGTTACCTAAAAGGAATAAGAGTTATACCAACTGCCTGCTCATGGTTTGGATGGGTGGATTGTTTGATGGGTGAAAAACTGGATGGATGGCTGGATGACCAGACCCAGAGAGTTGTGTAGAATGGAGCTAAATCCAGTTGGCAGCTGATCCCTGAATTCCTCCTTAAGGACTCTTGGTAAACATGTGCCACAGTGTGTGCCCATGTGGCTAGGGAGGCCAATGACATCCTAACCTTTATCACCAATAGTGTGGCCAGTGGGACTAGAAAAAAGATTGTCCCCCTGAACTGGGCACTCTGTCCAATTCTGGGCCACTCACTACAAGAAGGACATTGATGGGCTGGAGCATGTCCAGAGAAGGGCCAGAGAGCTGGTGAAAGGTCTGGAGTGCAAGTCCTGTAAGGAGTGGTCAAGGCACCCAGGGTGTTTAGTCTGGAGAAAAGGAAGCTTAGGAGGGAACCTTATCATTCTCTACAATTGCCTGAAATGGGGTTGTAGCCAGGTGGGGGGTTGGCTTCTTGCAGGCAATGGACAAAAAGACGAGAGCGCATGGCCTCAAACTGCACCAGGGGTGGTTCAGGTTGGACATCAGGAAGAATTTTTTCATGGAAAGGGTTGTTAAACCTCGGAATGGGCTGCCCAGGGAGGTGGTGGAGTCACCATCCCTGGAGGTGTTCAAAAAGTGACTGGATGTGGAACTTAGTGCTATTGTGGTTTAGATGTCACGGTGATAATGGATCAAAGGTTGGACTTTGTAATTTTGGAGGTCTTTTACAACCTAAATGTTTCTGTGATTTTATGATTTAGTAGTGAAATTTGCAGTGTAACATTTAATGTCTGGTTTCTGTTGTTTGGGGATTTTTTCTAAATACATGAAAGCTTAGGAACTTTACAAAAAAGCTAATAACAAGAACTATGTTTCTCTAACAAATACCTAAAGTCTTATTTTTTATAGATTAATAAAAGTGTTTCAAATTATTAACCTGTTATGATTTTTTTTTTGTTTATTTGGTTGGTTTTTTAGAGATACTTTAGGGCATTGCTGTCTGACTTGGCATCACTAACTAAAAAACAAGCTAGTGATATGAGTGAGAGTAAAAAGAACAAAACTGCAAAATTTCTAGGCTTGGAAAAGTCAGTGCACAATTACAGTTCTGTGCTAGGATTTTTGTTAGCTGTGACTGATCTCTGTTTTCACAGCTTTTCCAAAAGAGAGGAATCACAATCCTGTCCACCCCAATTATGTGTGATGCCAATACCAGTAGTCATTTCATTTCAAAGTTTCATTTCAAAGAAATATTGAAATAAGTATGATAAATAAATAAATATAGTATCACCATATATGAAAAATTAGGGTATCAGTGTTTACCAGTTTGACTTCTAATCACATGTTTCCCATAAGACTTTTTTTTTTTTACAGCTGAATTGGTGTAGTTTTGGTCAATACTTGAGGCCAGATACCAAGCCTCATGCCAGTCAGCTAACTGAACAATGTCTTGTAATACTGTTTTGTGACCTTGCTTTTAATCATTCTTCCAACTTCAATAGTGTTGTATGTGATAACCATTAAAAATTAAGTGTTGAAGGATCTCATGTAATTCAGTGTCAGAAGTGTGTTTTTCCTGCATACAGACATGTTTCACAAATAGTAGAAAGTAACTTTGTTTCTGATGTAAAACTAAGAGGTTTTTGCACTTCAAGTGTAAGCATTTAATAATGTTCCCCTATGCTGCCAACTCTTTCTCATTTTAAAACTGAACAGCAGTCTTCCTCAGTCTGCCTACAGGTTTGGAGTCCACTTCTACTAGACTTGAACACTTCCATCTACTTTGCTTTGGTTCATTTATTCATGAGCACCTGAAGAGCTGTCATTTTTAAAGCCTCTGCATTATACAGGAAAACAATTTTGTGTGTCAAGCATGTTATCATTAGAAAAATTTGTCACTTGAGTGCCATATATATAAGTCTTGTTTTGAAAAAATGGGAAGTCTAGAAGGCAAAGCAGACAAGAGAGAAGTGACATTCTGGACAAGTGAATGGTTGTTAGGGAAAACCTTCAGTGAAAAGGAGGTAGGAGAGAAGGGCAATTCAACAGTGCAAAGAGTTTGGGAGTTTTCTTTTAAGATTTTGTACTTATTTTAAATGAAAAACAATGAGCCAATAATCTGTATTGGGGCTGAGATTGATGTTAGGGCCATTGCTGATAGGACAAAGCATTGGGTCATAGCTCAGAAATGCACTTTCTTTTCTGCAGTCCCTACATTAATACCTCCCATTCTATCAATTTTTAAGAATCACTTCTTAATTTTTCTTCTTGTACAGGAGAGACTACACATATATAGGGCCTCCTTATAATCTCAAATCCCACAGAAGACTGTCAGAATACTGAAGGAAGAAGCAGGTTTTTTTCTCCTTTTTGATTGTCCAAATAAATTGTGGAGAGATAGTAAACTATTTCTCAAGTGTTCCTTTGGATATGCTTATTACTAAAAATTTTTTTTAAAAAAATCATTATTTGTTTCTGAGTTATTTCCTCATTTATAAGTAAGGAGAAATAGATTTTGGATCTATGACAGTGAATTCTAAACTTCCCTAAGTAAAGAAATATTCTCCAGTAACTTTCTTCAACAGTAGTGGGGATGTTTCTGCCATTCAGGCAATAAAAGGTATAAGCAGTGTAGTAGTGAGGGTTGGATTTCTATGCTGGTGATGTGGATATCTTTAACAGCAAGGACTTCCCTGTGTTTTCTATATGTAAAATGTTGTTATCACACAAATCATGGTATGGTGTTTTTATGCATATATAAATTAGCTTTTTATTTCATTCTGATGCTACAGCAAATCATAAGCTAATTTCAAAACATAAAATTCTTGCATACCACTGACACCCAATCTCAAATAAATGTAAAAGTATCTCATAGAGATAAAATGCAGTAAATAGACAGAATTAGTTCTTCCAGGTCTCTGAGGGTTGTACTCATGGAATCAGCCTCTGTGGACTGTGGAGGTAATAAAACTTGAATAAAACTTCATTGAAGAAAACTGAGCTATTTCTCTATCAGCTATTTCAAGCTCTAACACTGGTATGGAATAGATAGAAAAGTATTCCCCAGTGGAGGACATGAAAATGTTTCATTCTCTTTTGGTTGCTCAGTGCCGAACTAGAATTTAATAAATGTATCACTTGCTATTTGCCATTGTATAATGATACCAAGAAAAAAAAAAAGGACAAGATAAAATACTTTCTTCTCAGGAAAATGTACTCATTTTTCTGTATGTCAGATGAAAATGAAGTGCTTTTAGATTCCAGTGGGACTGGAAGGGTGACATCTCATAAAATTTCAACTTGTATATCTGTGAGATCTTCCACTGTGCCTCATGGCCTCAGTCTCTATCTTCACAACAACCAGCCACTGCTTTAAGCTGAAAAGAATGGGTGACAAAATTTTAGGAGGAAAAAAAGACATTTCAGGATTGAAATGAAAAAAAGGCATTTTAGGATTGAAATGAAATGCAAAAAGAAAATCTCTAAAAATACTTCTAAGAAGATCAACCCCCTTGCCCAAGCTAAAACTGTGTTCCTGTGCTTCAAAATGGTGTGACCAGCAAATAGCTTATTTTACCTCCAAACCAGCAATATTCCTCTTTTTTCCTTTCTACAAACCACCTAGATTTTTTCAAGGCAATAAATATCATTTGCCAATTGCAATACAATCTCTAAATTAAATTTAAATGTTCTAAGGCATTTAATGTAATCTATGGTTCAATTTTTTCTTGATTTTAAATAAAAAGTTTGTTTCATTTTTTTTCTTGTTATAGTACAATTCACCCCAGTAATACCCTGGGGTGCTTTCTGAAGCACAACACTAGCAATAGTTAGCAATTGATAGACTACAGGTTCTGGCATTTTTTTCCTTTTTTCCTGGGATTATTCTTGTCAGGCTTTGGTTTCAATTTCTCTGTTATCTTAAATTTTGCAAACATTTGTTTTCTATTAGTATTCTGTGTAGCAAGAGGAGGAGGGACAGGGAGGAAACCCAGACTCTAACAGCTACTTATTTGCATTAGGTTAAGCATAATCAAAATGAATTTAATTTGAAGGAACAGAAGAATGTAATAATAGACTCTTGGAAAAAAATAGTTTTCACCAATACTCTTGCATCACCTAAATCATATACTTTTACAGTGCTCCATGCTTACATAATATCATCCCTGTTGACTAATGCAATGAATGTGTTGATAAATACACTGAAAAGATACACAGACCTTCTTACACAGAATGTTTTCCTTCTGAAAGGGTACTCTGTTTTATGTGGCCCTACTGCTCACTTTTATTTTGTTTTGTTTTAAAAGCATGTGCCAGCCTTCCAAAAATTTGTTTTTCCTCTATTTGCCACTGAGCTGCATGAGCATACTTCAGAGCAGTGTGAGTGTCAAGCATTGGCTTTGGATTGCCAGGAAGTGTGTGTGAGTAGTTGTGTTGTATGTCATAGCTCTTATTAACTCTGGTGCCATTGCTAATGTTTTAATGTATGCATATATGTGCCTTGAGGGAGTAGTTTGTGTGTTTTACTAGTGTGATACACCAAAATACTCCCTTCCTTTTGCCTCGATTATAAATTAATACATGCCATCAGGGGACCTCTTATGATGTAAAATTGTCATCCTGTGAATGGTATGGATGAGATCCCATGAAAGTACAGCTGAGCAGCTACCCATCCTATGAGCAAAACAAAACTCTCTCCATGCTCGCCCCTGGTGGCTCACATTAATTCCTTATGAATAATTCACTTTCCTTCATCACTGTTATTATTCCTTCCTTCCTTCTTCTTTTGTTTCCAGTGTTGAAAGGCAGCCTCTGCTGGGGTGGAGTGCTCTCAGGCAAAACCTCGTCCATGAGCCCCATGGCAGGGCTTGCTGGCACTGGGCAGTGCCTGGCTGGGATGTCACACTGGCACAGGGAAGCACCCTGCGGGGTTCTTAAACCTGCCAGTGCCCGAATTAGTGTTTTAATTGAGAAGCTAATGGGTTAATCAGAACCCTGAGCTTGTGCTGCTTAATGGATCTGTTGCCTGGCAACGACACCTGCCAAAATGAGGAGGTTTAGTGTTTCTGCCGCTGTGTGAGTCAGGCTCTTATCTTGTGAGAGTTCAGGAAAGGGAGCTGCTCATATGCTGAGTCCCTGCGTCTTTTTCCACCCAGCTGGAAGTTCTGCAGGGCAAACATCAAAGGATTTCCAAATCCGACTCCTTAATTGTAAGGCTTCCGAAGTTCAGATGCATATTTGAACTTTTTGAAGTCTCACTTTTGCCTTGTAACCCGAACGGGTCATTCCCCATTCTGCCTCTGTTTTCCTGACCTGCATTCACATCCCTTCCTAAATCCAAACTACTTGCATTGATTTTTTATTTTTACTTTTTTTTTTTCTTTTCTCAGCAGGCTTCCCCTTATCCAATTTCTTCCAAACAGCTGACCAAGCCCCTTCTAATGTATTTAGCCTCCACCAGAAAACATTTGTCTGTCTACTCATCAGTCTGTCTTACTCTGCTGATATCTCTGCTCAAGGTTTGCTTTACCTTACACATCCCAGGAAGCCTTTACCTTGCCAGAGAAACAGCCGAGCACAAAGCTGAGGTCACTTGACTTAACACAGGCTACCTGTTGGCTTTGGTGGGGATTTTTGAGAACTGAAGGAGAAAGTCTGCTGTGGTTGTTTTCAGAACTTAGCTGTTTCTCCAAAGGCTTTGTGAGTCTGTGGGGTTTTGTAAGTGTCTGGGCTCATGCCCGAGGGCAAGGCTGGCTCTCTTTAAAAACGGGTGGAAGTCTCATTAGGAAATCAACAAAACTCTGTTTCACTGGTTTGAGGCAACTCAGAGTTGCATAAATATGTTCTTTGGCATGTTAATACGCTTTCTCACAAATACAGCATGCAGACTGATTTCTGCTTATGCAAGCTATGTATTTCAGTTAAAAAGCCCATCCTGTAGTACAGTATGTTACATTACCAGTCTGCTTTAAAAAGATCAGTGTTACACTGATCCAATTTCTGTGGTACTTCCTGTATTCTTTGATATGCGAGCAAGATTTTTAAAAAACCTAACATTTCTAAATGTATTATTGTGTGCATATATTCCCAGAAGTATTTTTAAATCCCCCTTCCATGGTTCTTTCATGTGTTCTGCACCTGAGGCATTCACCCTTTACTCTTGTATTAACAGGTTGTTCTGAATAGGAGTTTTTTAGCCAGACAGGACTTTTTTTTTTTTTTTTCCCCCTTTTTTCCTTTTCTTAAAAAAAGAAAGTGGGGGAACTGTGACATTTATTTACTTGTCTCTTTATGTACTGTGTCATCTGGAACTACTGTAATGTGGCTTACTTACTTTTAAAAGCAAAACTACTGTGACACAATGCTCTTCAGTAAGGTGCATGGGAGAAAGCCTTTCTAGACAAGACAGTGGACACATAAGGTAGGTGAGCCAAATGTCAGGACTTGAATTATCCAGGTGTTGAAATAATTTCTCTGTTGTTACATTGCAGTGAAATACAATATCCAATAACTGGTGGGGTAGCCAAACTGTGCTATTGTATGCTATTGTACCACATTTTGTTTCTAAAGACAGTGTAGGCTATACTGTAATTCCTTGCCTCTGGTTCTGGTAAAATGAGACCCTCAAATCTCTTCTCTGCTTTTTTGCATCTTGAGGCAATTTGCTGTTGAGCGATTAAATTGTCCTTTTGCGTGGGAACAGACTTCTTTGAAAAGCTCTGTGCCTCTCATCCTGAGAGCATAGTACTAGTCTGGTTTTGATCTTTCAGGAAGACTGTGCTGAGATGGGGAAGGCACAAATCAGATTAGTTAATGTGATTTGTAGAAGGGGGGAAAAAGATAAGGATCAGGGACTCCATAAGGAAGGAGTTTATAGCAGAGGATATCAGAACACAGATCACACAAAGAAATATTTATGTCTCATTTTATTTGGAACAGAGCAATATTGGAGTACAAAAATGAGTTCCCTGCATCATGTTGAAAAGGCTGCCTTCCTTTTAAAGTAAAGCCTGCTCATCTTTTAAGTGATCAAGACATGAGTGTTTATGTTCACTGTCAGGCTAAAACCATTACTTTGTATTAGAAAGCATTTGCGTGCAGTTTTTTATTTCTTAATTAAATTGCTGATGCAATTTGTAAATGCACTTTAAAGATAGTACTAGAGAGTGTAATAAATTCCTAACCAGACAATTAGGCTGAAGAAAGCTGAAGATCATTCTTTGAATTTAATAGGCATTACTTTTACTACAGCAGTATTTTCCGATAATTTCTCACCAAAAAGCTCTCTCTCTGTACTACCTGACTTTAACTCTACATGCACTACATGAGGTGCTGGGAGAGCTCTTCATGGGGCAAGATTTGACAGGGGTTTCTTAATCTTCTTAAAGTTTCAGAAATCTGTATCAGTGGGACTCTAGTGCTTGTATGAAAAGAATGGTGATGAAAATATATATTTCCTCTGCTGAGACACTGGCATTGAATGCCTAAAAATTGTCTTCAGTTATTTATGCCTTGGACAAGTCTTTGTGTCTGTGTGTATACCTATAAAAATAAGAAAGTGTGTACATCTGTATGCATACTTCTTATTTGTCACTTAACATATTCTGGCATCATGCCAGACAATCCAAAGGCTCAGGTCCATGCTACGGTCCCAAAGATTGATACTGTTTGGAGAATGTGTCAAAGTATAGCACAGGCTAAACAGAATTGCCGAAAAGCTGGGTTTGGAAGGGAACATCTGGTCAAACCCCCAAGCTCATGTGGTTCACCTAGAGCTTCTCTTCCAAGATTTTGTTCAGACAGCTTTTGAATTTCTCCAAGGATGGAGACTACATCACCTCTCTGGGCAAATTCTGCCAGGACATGGTCACTCTCACTGGGACCAGGTGTTTCTTAATGCTCATAGGGAAGCATCCCTTCCCTAGACCTGGCAAAACTTGGTGCAATGCAGTGCAACACACAATTTTCTGTTTTTAAGGTGAGGGCACCTTGCTGGCACATGATGGCTCAGCCAGGAGAGGAAGTACATAAGATTTGCTTCTCCAAAGTTGCCTTCCAATATAATTTCATATCACCTTCTCATTAGAAATACTTCCTACAATTGGCTAGGCATGGTGCTTTGCCTAGACTGAAATATTGCACTTGCATCCTGGTCACCTCTTTCCTGTTTGCCTTCTGAACAGGGAGGAGAATGTTTTTAGTTTGATTGCTTTGGGCCCTGTATTCTATGTCTTTTAATTAGATGCCAAACTAGGCTGCTTAGAAATAAAGATTCTCTGGGCTGCTGTGTAAAAATAAAGCCCTCTAAATGTTTTTATACTTCTGGATTTTAAGAAGAAAGAGTCCTATGTGCCTGCTGCTACTTCATTGTTCAGTATGGTTCATGTATTCTAGTGGTGGGAATCCCTTTCTCCTTCTCTCTGGAAATGGAATAATGCACTATTTTGTTGGTATAGCAAAGTCATGATAACTTGAGTCCTGCTTCTCTTCTCTAAGTTCTGACAAAAAATTTAGTATTTGGTCTTCTAAACCATAGGATGTGTTCATCCATAAGGGTCATATCTGATAGCAAGCACACTGCTCTTACAGCTGCAGAATGTGCCTAATGATAGGGTTTGATAAAATTATTAGGAATTATGAGCTTGCTTTTACCTGTAGCACTGTGGAAAAACAGCTTTTTCATGGAGTAAAATTCTGCTTCAGGGTAAAAAAAAATGTGAGCATTGGCAATAGCTTTAGTATGCTGTTTGCAGTGTAGTAGTTTTTTGTCATTGTTAACTTAAAATGGTTTGGACCTGAATTCTTACTGTTCATAATTAACATTTATATAATATAGACTAATGCTTTCTAATTCTCTTCTTATAATCCAACATTAAGGAAACAAATTCCATGAGAACACTAGAGGGTATTTAGCAACCAGTCAGAAACCTGACCTGAATGTTATTTGCATTTAAATCTTGTAAAATATACACAATTGGAATCCAAGAGAAATCTTGAATTAGAGAATTTAAAATCTGTAGGGTTTTAGGCTCATTTCTGCTAACCATGAAACAGGGTGCCAGGAACCTTATCAATGAGCATAACATGACTTTTGTCTTCACTTTAACACTTGGAAACACATGTTGGAACAATATGTCATTTAGAGCTGGGTGAAATAGCTGATGCTCATTCTCCCAGGAGCCGGAAGTGGAAACAGTTACCTGCTTTGTGCCCATGTTTTGGACAGGGATTTCAACAGAGACCTCCCACTTTCAATGAACTGAGATGAACTCCCCAGCAGCCTCACTGTGTTTGGGCTTTTTGGGGTCTGTGCCACTTTTGTATGAAAACGAAAATGTCAGGTGTCTCTAAACTGGTAATTAGGGCCCTCACCTCTAGCTGCTGGACTAGTTCTTTATACAAGGAGGAAATTTTTAACCCAATCATCTTCCTGGTGGAGAAGATGAGGATCAGGGTTTCCCATAGTTTATTTGCCAGGCAGAGTTTCACATAAAGAAATAGGGAGAAAAAGTTGTGTGTTTAATACCCAAGGGACCAAACACAGTGTGGCGTGGCTGGAGGTAGCATTGTGGCTGTTTCTGGCACTGCAGTGCAGGCACATCCTGGGACATCCCACAAATCAGATGAGAGGGGAAGGAGCCACTACTACCCTTGGGTCACTCCTCCTTTTGCTCCCTCAGATGTTTCACTCAGTATCCTGCAGGACTTTCTAAGTCTGGATGAAATGCTTTGTGAATCTGCTTTCTTTCATTAACACAAGCTAAAATAAAAAAGGGAAAGAACATTTAAATTAAGGTTGGATCGAATCTTCCCTCCCACCCCCTCCCCTTTTATTCCTTCATCTGTTAGACTAAGAAATCAATTATTTGCACAGCCTCAGTATCAGGAGAGAGATCTTCTATTCCTATTTCCTATACTGAAGAGCTTATTATGACTACATAGGGGTTATTGTATTCAGAAGCAAAGGGATTACAAATATCTCAATGTCTTCTATAGCTGCTAGTAATTATTTTTGCTTCCAGCTATGTTACAACCATTAAAGTTCATGTTTAGGTTACAACATTCCCTGTGTGAATGTTTGCTTTTAATTAATAGAAGGATGTGCTGGGCTTGTCCTTCCACAGTAGAGACCTTAAACCTGTCAGAAACAGCTTACAGTAATGGAAGTGCTCTGAAAAGCATTTTCCTGTGAGAAATGTGGCTGGAATTCCTTGATTTCCACACTACTAGCCAAAGATATGAATGCTTGGGGGGGTTTTGTCCTACAGGCTGTATTAAATAACTTTGTTACACTCTGCATGAAATGCAAGCCCATGACTTTTGACAGCTGCCTGTGTATTTTTCAAGCCAGCAAAGAAATAGCTGGTAACAAGCAAGCAGCGTCATAGTAAAAATTCAGTGTAGATCATACCTGCAAACACGCTATGGGGGTAAAAGGGGCTGCAGCCACTTCAGCTCTCTGTTCCATAACAAACCACAGAGTTCCTAAAAGAACCAAATGTCTTCACTCTTCTCCCCTACTGTGGAACTGCTCTCCCCCTCCCTCCTTCCCCTTCCCTTCTGTAGGGATGCAAAAACCTCACTGCAATCTAAACATTTGCTGATATCATCTGTCATAAATAATCTCCAGAAAAATATTAAGAGAGAGGGGAGAACAGCAAACCTCAAACCAGTGTTTAGGCCATAAAGGCCAAAAGCATTTGTGTTTGTTTCAAGATAGTGGAGACCGGAGTGGAGGTCTGGTATTTTGCTGGTGACCGCTGAAGAAGAGGGATTTGGCTGCTGGCAGAACATAAAGCAAAGCTGACAACAAAGCTTTCCTTTCATGCTATCCAAATGAACACATTTCTAATCTGAAATTCAAATACTTGACAACAGAGAGCCTGTGAGCTGGGCTTTGAATAGGAAATTGCTTCATGGTTTTAGCATAATGAATTAGGCAGTTAGAGTAAATCCATTTAGAAGGCATAGAATGCTTTCACATGCCTTGTAAAAGCTAAAAAAACCCCTACTAATTTCCCAAATTTCTCATGACTTGCAAAATGTCTAAGTGTTCTGTGCGAATGTGGTTGTGCACGTTATGTTTGGCTTATTGCAGCTATGTAGTTTGACTCTTTTATTTTACAACACACTGATTATTTAGATAAGATTGTACCTTAATTAAAAGCCATAAATAACAGCTAGGACATTCTTTGAAAACCAGCGTTCTCACCAATAACTAGAGTACATTAATTAGTCCTGACACACTGTTCTGGTCAATTACTATTACACATTCTGGAGATGCAGCATTAGGCTGAGAAAACAGCTGGGGTGGAGTCACACCAAGAAAATCAATAGAGGGATTCTCTGAACTGTTAGCTGTGTACTGACAAGTGGCAGCTTCAGTCTCATGTTTTGGACAACACTGGACCCATTCTATGTTCATAACCCTTAAAGGGAACCAAACAGAGGCCGTGTCACAGGTAGCATAAGGAGAGATGCTGCAACAGAACAGAGAGTGAGAAGCTGCTGTTTCTTTTGTGCATATGTCTGACCTTGGAAATCATTTGTCAGGCCTCCTGGGAACTCAAAGTTCCTTCTTCTGTGGTTTGCTTAAGCAAACAATTGCAAATAGTACCACTCAGAAAGCCAATGTTAAATGCATTCCAGTCATGTTTTCAAAAAGGAGCTGCCTTATTTTTTATTATTTTCTGTGGTTTTTTTCTTTCCTTTTTTTTTCCTTTTTGTGATAACCCTCAGAATGTTTTTTTACATTTTGTAGAAAATGTTCAAGTCCTCATTTTAAACATTTTGTTTTGCTGCAATGATTAAGCCTAAGAAGGCAACTTAATTTATAAGTAACTGCATAGGGCTTTCTAACAAATGCATACAAACAGGTAGTAGGGCATGCCATTCTTGTATTCTGAAGCTATCACAGCAAACTGGTATTTTTTCCCATGGAAAAAGACTGAGTAAATAAATTGATTTTATTTTAACACGTATGCTGGGTTCCTGCCTCCTTGATGTGGGAGCCAAGCCCGGCCGGCAGCGCGGCAGGAACGCCGCAGCTCTGGGCGCGGACTGGGGTCTCTGTGTGCCCCCAAACCACTCAGGGGGGCTGCCAGTGAAGGATCACCGTAAATGAAGAGAGAGACTCTCGAGGGGGGTAACGGGGACCGCCATTCTCCAAGAACCTGCCCGCGGGAGCGTCGAGGGGCTCCGAACACAGGCTTATAACGGAAGCAGGCATCCAATCATAGAACAGTAACACCTGACAGCCACAAGCTAGCAACCAGTAAGGATACGGGATGGGGGGAGCCTGGGCACGGGGGCCAATCACCCTCAGTCCTGAGCAGAATTCTCTGGAAGCCTGGGAGTGTCTAGGGGTGACAGACAAGGGGCCCCGGGGCGGGGGAGCGCCGCGCTCCCGCCCTGCCTTGGCGCGCCCCCGCGGTCCCGCTCCGGCCCCTCCCTGCGCCCCGCGCCGGGGGAAGGCGGAGAGAGCCCAGGAAGGAAACAACACAGCTGAACAGGGAGAACCGGGGCAAGCCAAACCCAACCCGGTAAAAACAAACCCCAACACACGTAGTTTTTAGCTTTGCCATCAGAGATACCATGGTACAATGACATAGTTCTTTGGGTTGGCATTTTGATAAAAGAAATATGATGGATTATTTTACAAAGAAGCTTTTTAAATCATTAATGTGTGTCAAGCACCTAATTAATGTTTACAGTTAGGAATGTAAAAGAAATATGTCCTCACTTTCTCACAGCTGCTAAAATATGAATAGGTCTTTTTAGGTCCTTGGAGATGCACGCTGAATATATATATACAAACATCTGAATGTATGTATTATGAATTAAACTGAGAAACACTGACATTTAAATGCATTAAAGCTATACTGAATTGGAATAATAATTATCACCACCAGCACAACATAAATATTTAAAACTGCAGTACCTATGCAGTAGTCACAGGCTGAATTCACCAGGCTGAATTTATCAAAAACCAATTCTGAATGGCACCTCTAGCAAAATAATATGATACAGAAAGGAAGCATCTTCAAATCATTAATATGGAGGAAAGCTGAAGACTGCATTGTAGGCTTGTTCTTAGGTGCTAACACAAACAATAGGTTTCCAAATCAGGACTTCCCATACACAAGATGTCATAAACATTGAGCAATGCAGCTGAGATCTGCCCTGCTGTAAGACAGGCTACTGCTTGAATCACCCCGCTACAACAGAGAGGGGCATTCAGATATTTCCATTTAAGAATTAGCTAAGAAAAAAATACATTTTTTAAAATTTTTAAGTTATGCTGTGGTGTACAGTATTGTATACTATGCTGGAAACAAAAGTATAGTCTGTGAAATAATTGTGTGTGTGTATATACACACTCTAAAATTATAGCAAGATATCAAATTTAGTTATTTCTGAACTATCAAGAAATTTATGTTTTACCAGGGCAAAAAGAGTTTTTCATTGATTTCTACCAAGTGCGATTCTTTATGAAAGCATGTTCATGCCAAAATCTCACTGAAATCTATGAAATTATTTGGTGGGCATGGAGAATTTTGCCTAGACATGAACTTTGGGGCAGAATGTAGAATCTGATACTCTGATGCAATATGAAGTTCCTTTAGATGTTCAGGGTATTGTTTAAAGTTGAGGTGATAAACATTACTAAAAGTTTAGATTTGAATGAAGGATAGTGTATTCTGATCAGAAAGAACTATTTGGATGAGAACTGATGACTATGTACTATGGTAGCAAGAAATAAAAAGATGAACCAGCCAGAGTTACTGACTGCTGTCCAAACATAGTAACTAATTTCTTCCATCTTAACTTTAGGTTCTTGTTCAGCTTTTACTTAATTTGCCTTATAGAATCACTGTGTGCTTCTCTTTGTTTCTTGTTCGCATAAGGTTAAAATGTGAAGAAGAGAAACAGATTACAGTCTTTACCTTCCACTTGAAGGAAATAATTCCCTCTTTTGCCCTAGTTCATAAATCATTTGTAGTAAAATCACTCTGTAAAAACAGCTCCAGTGACACTAGCTAAAATATACTACTGTTACTCTGCCTAAGTCATGGTATCCTATTTTGGAGATGCCTCGCAAAAACTTTGACCCAAATATTTGTCATCATGTTCCTACCTCTCTCTGAAGCATGAGTTACACCCCCTCCCCCCCAGCTTGTAATGACATTTGATAATCTTGAGAAGGGGAGAAGCTATTCAAATTGTGACAGATATCTAGGTTAATTGAAAGTTATCGCTGATGACCCAGAATTCACAGGGTTTGCTCTGCAGTCATAGAGGATAATGTGACTCCTGCCTTCAGCATATTTTGGTGGTTGTTATGAGGGATTGTAATGGTACAGCACTTTCACACAGCACCTACAGTGGGACAAGGTTCTCTCAGATGCCTTAGGTTCCTTTCTCAACTGTTCATGCAGGAAAAGATAAAATACCACCTTTCACAAATGTGAGCTCCAGAATTTGATCTCGGGTCACCCATCTAATTTCATGGATAAGAATTGCAACATATTATTTCAAAAATGAGAAATATACAAAAATTTTAACTACTGAATTTGCAGTGCTACATTTTCTTTCTGAACAATATCTCCAAAACCAAAGAAATTGTTTTCATAAGTTGGCTACAGTCACTTTTAATGACTGTTGCAATGTGACTGTTTTGGCAGACATAAGTGCTAGAATAATCACAGATAAAAGTTTAAAAATATCATAAACTGATTTAGCTGACAAAATGTATTAAAAGCAAATCCTGTCTCAAACAGGAAATAAAAAATTTATCTTCTTATTAAAAATTCAGAATAGAAGGCAAATTTATATTGCAGTAACCATCTTTCTTATTTTCCTTGACTCTATCTACATAAGAAAATATTTGATCTCATTTCCTCTGCTGATGCTTACAAATGCAGCCAGCTGTTAACCTTAAGTTTAAATTCTCTAATGTTTCATTTAGGTTTCCAAATTATCATGAGAAAGGAAGCTCCTTACAAGCAGTTTATCCTCTGAGTGAAATATAAGCAGAGTTGAAATGCACTTTGATTACACTAAGGTGCTAAAACAGGCTGAAATGAGATTCAATAAAGCAACCTTTTCAGCAAATTCAATGCAGTGACGAACCAGTGCTTCCCCAAACTGATTAATTTGTTGAAGGGAACATTTTACTGTCTGCTAATTTTCAGATGTGTCTAATTGCTTGGAAATCAAACACTTTCTGTGGAAAAGAAAGATACAGGAAATGCTGTTAGATAATTAAAGCATAAAGGTTATGCACAAATGTCAAGTCAATAAGGACAGTAAACATGGTTTATCAACCACGCCAAGTGCACTTTTTCAGTTGCAAAATGTAAATAGGTTTAGAAAAGAGCGGTCTGTTGGGATGATGGATAGGATACCCATAACAGTTTAATTAACTCCAGTTTCCTACACGTTAAAGGTTTCTTCAGTCCACTGGTTTATGTAACAAACCCTCTTAGGATTTCATTAGCCATTGCTCAATATGAACTGCAGAATGCTGTCTTAAGGGGTTACATTTTGTCCTGCTCTTCTGCTGAGCCAGAAATCTTATCACAATGCTATTACTGTTTTCCCTAAAAATATGCAAATAAAGTATCAGCTGATGGTATTGGTTTGGTATTTTGCTTTTTATTATCAGGAGATAAAAAGCTAATGACTTCTAACAGTAAAAAAGCAAATGTTTCTTTAACTGCACTTAACTAGTTTACTTTGTTGTGTGGGTTTTTTTGTTTGTTTATTTTTGCTTTATTTTGGCTTTTGTAGGGGAGGTATGTTCAGGGATTTGGATTCTTTATGCTGATAGGAGGAAGAAAAATTGTTTTTGTTTTGTGACTCAGAAGATATGATTGAAAGAAAACCTACATTTTGCATCACAATGAATTTCAGGCTTTTTAGCTTTTCTTGTAGTACATAAGATATTGTTCTTTACACCTTTTGTCTGATAAAAGGTATTCACATGTTCTATTTTAAATGAAGAAATTTTTCCATTCTGTAAGCAAGGACTCTGAAGCTGGGGGAACATTTTCCAGTCATGCCTACCTAGGATTTTTTTTCCCTATGAAAAGGAAAACATAAATCAGTTTGTATTCAGTTTGGCTTCAGACAATTAAATTTATCATTAGGAAAGAAAAGGGTTATTTAACCTTTAACCCTAATAGAAGAACTTAATTTTAAGTTTAAAGGGCAGAAAGCCTTTTTATTTGAAACAAAATGCTATCAAATTTTTCATGTTACCCATTTAGGACCATAACACATGAAAACATCACATACAACCTCAGTTAATAATGATCTATTTTCTTATAGAAGCAGGCAATAATAATGCTCATTAACACCATTTTCTAATGTTCCCATGGGAAATGCTATCAAGCCCTCTGTTAAGGACTTATTTCAATTAAATTAACAACTGCTGACCTACCTCATACATAGGACACTCTAAGCAAGTGCAGTTTGATCCTGTAATGACATTTTCTTATAGAATGAATATATGACAACTGTATTTTGTATGCCTTGGAAATGACTTTCAAAAACATCTGCTGTCAGTACATTTTAAAATTGCTCTATTAAGATGCTTCATAATGTCTCCTGACTGAGTCAGACATGCATGACAATCCTCACAAACAATGATTTAGAGGAAGAAATTCAGCACTCAAGATTTGCTGCTTCCATTTCTCAATAATTTTGTGCTTTCCTTGCCCTCTGCTGTGTTATCAGTCATCCATGTCCCAGGGGAAATACTACAGGCTTGAGGTTAAATTAAGGTTCTATCTCCAGTGATTGTCTTCAGCAAACCCTGTACGTTCACAAACAAACCTTATCTGCATTGAATGCAGCCTGAAATGCCAAGGGACAGCAGGGAAAGCTCTCTTCCTTGATGACATTAGTGCTAAGATTAATAGAGAATAGTGTTTGAAAAGGAAAAAAAGGTAACTAAGCTTAAAAATAAATTGTACATATATTAACCTACTAATCAGAACTGTGCTCTGAGACAGATATTAGTTCGGGCAAAACACTACCAGTCATCATATGCTACCCGAGACAAAAAAAATAAATAGACTCAGAAAAAAAGTGTTGCTACTACATCTATCTTAGTTTTGCTAATTAAAAAATCAAGCCTTTTTGTGTTCTGCGTGTGGGCCACTGACATTTATAGATATAACTTAAGGAGTTCCCTGGCTCCAAAGATGGCTGTATGTGGGCTTACCAAATAAAATGGCACAAAATAAACCAATTAAGTGCAAGGACCTTTCCAGATGCTCTGAGATAATGTAAAAGTCAGGCTCTTAGCAATTGTATAGTTTTGTACATGATGAACCAAGTTTCAGGTCATTACTGGGGTAAAGAACCTTGCAAGGAATGGGCTTGTATCATGTTTCATTAGAAAATGTTTTTAAAGTGATGTGGGTAAGTGGTCAACCATAGGCTAGTGGGAGGGCCCTTCAGGGCTGCTGCTCCCCATGCCTGTAAGTGAGGCTTAGTGAGGAGGAGCAGGACTTTCTGGGGAGCAGAACTCTTCCTGGGGACAAGCTACAGCAGCAGCCTCAGTCTGACTTGCTCCTCGGGCACCACAGTGCCAGACCTGCCACACTGGTTTCTGTTGGCTGGAAAACAGGCATGAGGAGACCCCTCCTTAGCTGTCACTCTGGGTTAACTAAAGGTGAATGTCAGGGATGGAGTCTAGATGGAACATATTTTAAGAAAGGATTTACTTGATTAGATAAAGTTAAGAACAAGGTTTCAAGGGAAAGAATCAAACCCCAAATCTATCATTGCTGACCTACAAGGTGATCTTGAAATTGGACTTGATACAGTATTACATTTTGACTCAATGTAAATAAAAATTTACCTCCTTTGTGAGGTAAAAGAATCACTGAATCACACAATGGTTGAGGTTGGAAGGGACCTGGGAAAGGGAATATCTGATCCAAAACCAATGCTCAAGCGGATCCACCAAAATGTTTTCCGCAGACCATTTTTGTGGACCATGTACATATGGCTTTTAAATATCTTCAAGATAGGAGACTCCACCATCTCATGGAGCAATCTTTACCAGTGCTTGGTCAACCTTACAAAGAAAGAGTGAAAGAGTGTTTCTTGAAGTTCAGAGGGAACCTCTTGTGTTTCAGTGTGTGCCTGTTGCCTCTTTTCCTGTCACGGGACACCACCGGAAAAGCTTGGGCTCTGTCTTTGCACTGTTCCTGCAGGTACATATATATATATATTGATGACTTCTCTCTGACACTCCTCTTACTCAGGCAGAACAGGCTCTATTTGCCTTTCTTCATAGGAAAGATGCTCTTGTCCAACACCTTTGTTTCTCTTTCCAGCAAGTCTGTGACTGTCTGTCTGGTAGTGGGAAGTCCAGCACTGGGAACAACATTCCATCCATACCTTAGCAGTACTAAGAATAGAAGAGCAGTCTCACCTCCCTCAAATCTCTGGCAATGCTCTCCCTAATGTAGCCCAGGTTACAATTCCTGTTCTTTGCAGTAAAGGCACAGGGCTGGTCCACCTTCAGCTTGGTGTCCTTCATGATGCCCAGGTCCTTTTACTGTTGAGGTGCTTTCTGGCTGGGAGGCCACCAAATACATTGATATGTGGGATAGTTCCTCTCCAGCTGCAGGACTTTGCCCTTCTCCTTGTTGAATTCCGTGGCATTCTTGTCCTCCCAGTTATCTGCCCTGCTGAGTGTTCTCCGGTTGTCAGCATGACTCCCTGGCATAACCTCCCATTCCTCTCAGGTTTGCTGAGGGGAAACTCTTCCTTATCATCCAGACCATTAATGACAGTGGTAAAGAGTATCAGACCCAGATTTGATGTTTCCTGTACACTTTGAATGACTAGATTCCAACCAGACCTCATACCATTGATCACCACTCTTTAGCCAGTGTTCCATCAATTGGTCATCCATCCCATACTTCAACAGCTTATCTACAAAGATCATATGGGAGGCAAAGATCTCACTAAAATCTGTGGGGACAAATATCCACTGCTCTCCCCTTATCCATCAGTCCAGTTCTTTTGCTGGACAAACTCATCAGGTTTTTTAAGTTTCCCCTTGGCGAAGCCATGCTGACTACTGATGATTTCCTTGTCCTTCTAGTGCCTAGGAATCGTTTCCAGGGTTAGTTGCTCCACTGACTTCACAGGAGTCAAGGTGAAGCTGACTGAACTGTAGTTCCCTGGGCCCTTTTTCTTGCCCTTTTTGAAGGTAGGACTAACATTGGCTTTTCTCCAGTCTCCCAATTGCTAGGATTAATCATAGATTATTTTAAGTGGCCTCACAATGGCATCTGGCAGCTTCCTCAGCACTCATAAGTGCATACCATGAAACCCTGTCCCACAGACTTATACATGACCTGTTTGCTATTCTCTGATCTAACCCTCTTTGGAGGGTGTGTATTTCTTATTTTGCAATTTTAAAAATTTACATTTAACAACTAGACTTGAATTTTTTTCTGAACAGGAAGGAAATGTTCTTCTCCTCAACGTATTCTTATTGCAGTATTGTTGCACTACAGCATTAAAATTTGAAATATTTTTACTCTTTCAAAAATAGGGTTAATAGTTACTTCTTGTGCAGCTGAAAGCTCAGTATGGAAGGTTGACTCTGGCTGAATTCCAGGTGCATACAAAAGCTGATCTACCCCCACAGCTGGACAGGACAGAAATAAAGGCTCATGTCAAGATGAGGACAGAGGGAAATCACTTAACAATTACCATGATGGGCAAAGCCAACTCAGTCTTAGCTTGGGAAAAAAAGGTTTAATTTATTGACAATTAAATCAGAGTAGGATATTGAGAAATCAAAACAAATCTTAAAAACACATCTCCCTATCCCTCCCCTCTTTCTGCACCTAATTTCCCTCTGATTTTTGCAATCCTCTCCCCCTCAGCAGTGCAGTGGGACAGGGAATAGGGGCTGTTGAATAGGCACATGTTGTCTCTTCTGCTCCTCCCTCCTTAGGTGGAGTATTCCTCATACTCTTCCCCTGTTCCAGGGTGAGGTACTTCCCACACGAGACAGATTTCCATGAACTTCTCCAATTTGGATCCTTCCCACAGGCTTCCCTCCTATGTGGCGCAATCCTTCAGAAATGCACTGCTCCAGAGTGGGTCCCCCATGGGGTCATGTGTCCTGCCAACAAACCTGCTCCCACATGGGCTTCTTTTCCATCACTCCCCAGGTCCTGCCTGGACCCTGCTCCAACGCAGGCTTCTCATGAAGACAGTCTCCTTCAGGCACTGATCTGCTCCCTTGTGGATCTCCCAAGGGCTGCAGCGTTATGGCTGCCCCTGGACAATCTTCACATCAGCCGGAGCACCTCCTGCCCCTCCTTCTGCTCTGACCTTGGTGTCTGCAGGGCTGCTGCACTCACGTGTTGTCACTTCTTTCTTCTGTGGCTGCAACTGCCATTGTGCAGAGCTTTTTGCCCTTCATAACTACAGTATAACTACAATGGCAGAGATGCTACTGCCATTGCTGTTAAGTTCAGCCTTGGACAGCAGTGGGTCTGTCTAGGAGCTGTAGGCCATTGGCTTTGCTGGGGATGGGGGAAGCTTCCACAGAAGCCTCCCCTGTAGTCCCCCTTCTTGCAAAAGCTTTGCTGTGTAAACCAAATGCACTCAGTTAAAAAGCAAATGTTTTTAAAGGAAATGATGAGTGTTTTTGAAGAATACCTTGGCTTTTTTTTTGTTACCTTACAGATGTGGGGTTTAGAGGTTGTTAGAAGAGGTGTGTGAGTATAATGATAAGAAAAAAAGCCTCTAAAGAGTTTCAGCATTTGTATTTGCTACTTTATGTCCTAATCTATCTGGCCTTTCTGTATATTACAGCGGTCTTGTGGTCCTACTTTATCAGTGCAAATGATGTTACTTTCCCACTTACCACCTTTGTCTACCTCTTTAATGTTGGACATGTAACTCATACAGCAATCTTGTCACTAAAGAATTAAATGTGGAGATATCTGTATACATTTATATACATATATACCAGATCATATACCAGATATGATTTATTTGAGATTTTTTCCTGTAGTTAGGAAGAAATAGCTATCTTTTTTCTACCAGAAAAATAATAAAAATTACTCTGCTGCTGTATTTGATCAGAGTCTCAGATCAATGCTCACATTTAACAGGGAAAAAAGGCATGTTTGAATTTACATATGAATACTTTAACATATGTTATGCACTTTTTCCTTTTTATGATCATGTTACTGTAAATGATAGCAGAAGCTGGGGCATGGCAGGTGTACTGGAGTTAGCTTCTGTAGTGTGTGCGTTTTTCCTTTAGCAAAGGTGATCACAAAACTGACTGACATGTTCCAACGGAGCACTTGTATTGGGGATACAGGCTCAGCCAGACTAAAATGCAGAGAACACTACCAGGCTTTCCCAAAAAATGTGAATTTTAAAAAAAACCCCAATGATCTGATATTTTTGTGTAAACCAAAGACTGTTCGCTTTTCTAGAAAAAGAATTTGTTACACAATCTGTGACAGTGCCACCAGGCTTCCCTTGCAGTAGGAATGCTATAAACAGATGTGTCTTAATTGAAGTAATCCATCTCACTCAACTTGAAGATATGTCATGAAATGGTATAAATATTCCTCAGCCTTTTTCCCCTATATACTGACATTTTTTCACTACTATGTAAATTAGAGTGTACTTTTTATCCTGTTGATGAATACGTTTTCCATTCCTGCGACCAAAACATATAAGATTTTAGCAATGTATTGGTTATTATTAAAACAATTAGCAAAATTTTCTCATTACCATTTCATTCTAAAGTGTGGAACTACATAAACACATTGAATTACAAGAAATAAATTCCTGTGAGATCTTAGGAATAATAGTGAAAGGACTTTGAAGCATTCTGTTCAGTGCCTGCCTGTGGGGTTTCTCAACAAAGAGAAACTTAACCTGGATTTTTCATGAAGGAATGATGCTTTTACTTAAATTAAAGGAGCATGTGCAACAGTGACAGGCCTCCATTGCCAATTTAATTCTCAGCAAAGATTTTTTTTCTTTTTCTTTCCATTTATAGAGGAATTTTTTAAAAAACCCAAAGTCACAAAAATATTTTTACAGGGCCTTCTATTCTTAGCATTCTACTTGTTGCTATTGTAGTATACACTAAGTGAATATTTTCAATGCCAGACTTCGGCAACTTCTCTCTTCTTGCAAATATTTGAAAAATCAATGTCAATTTAATAAAATAAAACTGGTTTTTTTTGATGAGTTTAGGATATTGGTGTAGTTTTGCAAAACTGTAATATATAATTGCATCCAAGATAGTTATTGTACCCATTTTGCCGTAACAATTATGACTGATACTGAACAAATGGATATTCTATGCTTAGTAAAAAAAAGATTTACAGGGCCAGAAAAAAAAATTTCAAATTATTTTCAAATTTTCAAATAAGTTTTCTTTTTTTTTTTNTTTTCAAATAATTTTTTTTTTTTTTTTTTTTTTTGCCAATTAGTTAATTTGTCATTTTGTTCAGATTCTAAAATTTGCCCTGACAGGAGATAGAAATCTGACTGATTATTAGAAATGTGAGAGACTAGCAATGATAAACAAAACTAGCCATGATGAGTGTTTGGGGTAATTGTGGTAATGCAGAAAAATATTAACTTGAAAAAAGCTGTGGCTAATTTAAAAAGAGCAAGGGTTATTTCCAAGTCACCTCACACATTTGGAAGGTGAAAGGTTAACAAATCATTATAATTAGTATCTTCTTTTTATCATACTTTTATTTTTTAGTTATGAACAGTTTACAAATTCTGTGTAAGTTGCAACTTCAAAGCAATAGCTACATAAGCAATTTCAGTCCCTGAAGAAATTGAAAGTAGGCTCTTTCTGAGGAATTTTAGTGACACGAAATCACTTCCATATTATGTGTCAGGGCTAGTAGAACTGACTATTTCAATCTGAAGGTCACAAGTTCACAAATAATTTTACTAAATACATTATAGCAAGTGGCATCAGTAAGTGCTATGCATGTGATTTTTTGGTATGCTTGCCAAACATTAAGATAGAAATGAATCCACGAAGATGCTGGTTGGTGCATGCAGAAGGAGAAGGTTCTACATAGGTATTCTGAAAATAGATTTTGCATCTCTGTCAATGAAATTAGTCTGAGTTGACTCAGTTTGATTACTGTATGGTGTCAGAGAAGGACAAAAGCATATCTGTATTTGTTTTGTGGCTTCTACTTTTTTCTTCCATTGCAACTTTATAAAAGCCAACTGGATAACATTTATAGTGATTACACAAAATATATATGTTTGTGTATATGAACACCATGTCTCCTTTTACACATTCAGTTCATAAAGTCCATAAGTCTATTGTTCTTTCTAATGCAGTGATCACTGGGGGATGGTTCTGTGTTTTAAGAGAAGCAATCTCTCTATTTGGGTTATTTGGTTGGGATTATTTATGCTATTTTGTTTTTAGTATTTTTTCTCATAGATAAGTTTGCTTTTAAACTACTCCTAGCCCAGATTTCCTAGATTTTGTGATTGTGGGAAAGGAAAAAATTTGACATGATAAATGACATGAGCTGTGGTCCATGGTCATGTGAAGATGAACTACATCCAAGACTCCTGAAGATGTTAATAGAGAATTACTGCTAATTTTCTCTGAGAAAGGTTTCCCAGCACTCTAGTGCCTGTATATACTGTATAATACAGTATTCTATTGATCATTCTATTGTTCTTTGTTTAGAAGCTGTAATAATGTTATTTATATGCAATGAAGATTCCCTAGGGAGCTCTGAATAGGACTGGTAGAATGTTTTATGTAGCTTCTCCATATATTGTCAGAAGAAGTGAGAGGACTAGTTGCTAAGTGATATTAAGATTCTTTCCTGCACGTAGAAAAACCCACTGCATCTCTTTAAAAACTTGTGTCTTTCTGGCTGTTCCCTTTCTTTTTCTCCCCATTTTCCACAACACCACTTTTTACTAGTGAAGTCTTCCATGTAGACTTACTATAAGTCAGATAATGTTATGTCCAACAACCTAATTCAGGTTGACCCACCCAAACATTTGATAAAACTTTGATTCTTGTATTTTTACTCAAGGAATTCTCATATGCCTGTTGCTACCTGCATGTCATCTTTAGATCCAGATGCACTCTGTAAGTGCACTTTTGCATGCACAACTGATCATGTTCCAACCTGTAGTGGAAATTCAAGTGATTCCTGGCATGCAAGTTTTAAAAATCAAAATAACTTTTTTTTTTTGTTTGTTTCTTTAAATACTATCTGGCTTGCAGATATTGTTAAGAGTTGAAGATTAAAGTTATTTTGGGACCATAATATCAACATCTAAGTATCAAAAAGACAAAGATTTGTATCAAGAATACAGTAAATATAATTAACACTAAGTAGGTATTGCACCTTTTATTGTGAAAACATTCCTCTCTGGTAATGCTTTCCTTGACTTCATTCTAAATTTAAAGGAATTATAATGCATATAAAATATGACAACTGGCTGTTTAAATTTGTTATGACTTTTCAGCCTGTTTTTGTCTCAGGTTATTTGTTTGTCATCAAAAATACAGTGTGATAAATGTTTCCTCTAGGCAATTGATTTGCCTCTTTGAAAATATCAGACATTCTTTTTATAGCTCTTTATGGAAACATATATACCTATATTAAAGCTTGTAATGACTTTTACTAAAATGTGCATTTAGGGACACTTGCTCAAGTAGTTTGAAATATTGAATATTTTCATTACTGACTCTCTGGAAATAATTTTGTACCTGTCCAGCTCCAGATCAACGATTGTTCACACTCAGAACTGTAGACAAATGTGGGATGCAGGCTGACATTGGAGAGACCAGTAGCTGTAATTGTTGTGCCATTTAATGTCCCTCATTATCCATGGAGAACAGGTTTGAAGCTATTAAATGGGAAAGAGAAAATAAATCTATGCTCGTAAGTGTCTTGAATTTGATGGCTGCTATATTTGGGGTTATACCATGCATGGTGTACAATTATTTCTGCTCCTATGGATTCCCAAAAGCAGCCAGGAAGTTTCAGAGGCTGAATGTGTGTTTTCAGCAGATATCAGAAACTTGTTGCTCTCCTGGTCAGTCAGCAGACTGAGTTATTTTTATTTAAAAACCTTATGTGCACTAAGTAGCTGACATGATGCGTTTTCAAAGCCTGTAGAAAAATGCAATATTTTAAAGAAATATATTGATCTTATTAGAAAAATGTATGGCTCCTTATTTGGATTTATTTTGGGTTGTTCATTCATAAAATGAAAAAAATCACCTTGAACTCATGATGTAAGTTTCTGCTAGAGTTTTCTTGTAATGACAGCTCATTATTCTGTCCTTCAACTCCTTAATTTTCAGAGGCAGCTTTCAGACGTGCTGAACGTGCTTAGAACTCTAGTAATGAAATTGACTTCCCCTGGATTTCCATATGCTAAAAAATAAAAAAAAAAATGCTATTTCCATATGCTAAAAAATAAAAAAAAATGCTTTGCAGCAACTACCAATCTGGTATGGCAGGAAAAAAAATTCATTTAGGTTGCCAAATGGTTTTGGAATTTGGTGTGTTCAAGCAGAGTTGTATGTCTAAATCTTAGGATCAGGTAACTCTCTAGAACAGCTATTTCCTCCCTTGAGGTCTGTCAGACCTCTAAGTAGCAGAAGAGAAAGACTACATCTAAATGGACAACATGATGACCTCAGACAGGACAACACTCTCCAGGTGATCTGGAAAAGCTCCTGATCAGGTTTCCTGACAGCTGGTCCACCAACACCAAAATAATTAACTCATGCATCTTTGTAGGTGCTGAACTTGTACCCCTGGGAGAACACTGATCCTGTGACCTGAGGAAAAGCTCCACAGAGATGTGAAGGTGCAGCTCTTTGTGCTCACTGCACAGATGATCTCTGCTCATTTTTTTTTCCTATTAGGAAAGCCAATATACTGCAATTTTACTGGCAGTCATTTCTTTCTGCAAAAAGAGAAATTCTGTCCAGTGGAGCTATGGCAAATACGTATGTGCTGCTCAACATATATCACAATAATTACCATGTTTAGCAAGGGGTCATTGATGTTGCATGTCAGCAGATAAGTAATGCTTTTGATGATGTAAATGGACACCAGGAAAGTTTTCAAGGAGTGCATCCATTTGACTGGTTTTCCTCTCCCGCCCACAAATTTCTTTAATTTCAAATAGGCCTTCCTACAGCACAGCAAAAAAAAAAAAAAATCACAGCTGCAAATATTGAGACATGAAATACTGGCAGGGAAGTTGGGGCATTTGATTCAGACAAGTACAGAGCTGTTTGGGTGTTATGATTAATAAGGAAAATATTTTAAGTTGGCCCAACAAACCAGGGCATAAGCCTTTCAATGAGATGTATTTAAATTGGTGCACTTAAAGTGAACAAACTAGATTGATGTAATGTCCCCGTGTAGACATGTCCTTGCTCTGCTTGCCTCCCTGCTTTGATCTGAGATCAGGGAGCGAGATGAAAGCAGATCAGAAGAGTGCTCCCCATTGTATCTCCGTAAGTGATCACATCTATCTTCATGTGACGCCATGGCAGCTGAGGCCAGCTCAGGTGGCAGAGCTGATTTCCCACAGTTATAAATGCAAAGGGACTGCAAGCAGGGAATTTCAATGAGGGGCACTTGATTTTGCAGTGTCAGCCAGCAGGCTCTCAGTCAGCTGATTGAATCTTCTGTGCTGCCTATCCATTTAGCCACATTTTTGGAAAGTGGTTCCATCAGAGGCAGAGCTAAAGATGTAAGTCCCTTGTTCATTTCATGTCATGGGACAGAACAGTTATTTCAGTGACAGGAAAATTAGATGTAGTTCCTTAAAATTAATATCATTGTTCTGACACAAAAAAGAGGAAATGAACAGAGTGTAATTGAACCTGCTACTTATTGATATGCTATATGGAGAAATGAATACATATTGTTGATAGATCTATGCATATACAAGAATGCATTACTTATTTGTTTCTTTTAGTAGCCAGGTGCAGATGTTCTGATGTCAAACACATGTTAAAGAGTTCTATAGAAATACTGTCTTCCACTGAAAGAGCCTGAGTATTGACTATAATCATCTTGCTTGGCTAAACTTAAAGGGATACAGTATGATTTTGTTTTGCTTCAGAACAAAATCTTTTTATTCTCTGCTGAATATGGTGTGGAGGAAGTAGTAAAATCCTGGTCTGAGTTTCCAGGACCTGCTAGAAGCTCTAATGCAACAGCTTTTGCTAGAAAACAACACTGCTGGAACACTAAATCACAGCCTTTTGCAGAAACTGTTGAAATGAACCCAATGTTTATAACTTCCATTAAAAAGCGTCTTTATTTTTCTGCTTTCCGTGGATACACTCACACAGAAGCAAACTTCATTTTGTACTTGATAATTTGTTGCTTTAGTTTTTTTAATTGTTTGTACAATAACATGGATTTGGTCTTTGCAATCTTTTAGTGTAACTATACTTCACAAAAAAATTTTCATCTATTCCAGCAGTGTAAATGGAAACAACCGAGTGTATACCATTTTTAATTAGATCTTTTATGGCTCATGATTGAATGAGGGTCAAAAACTTCAAATATTTTACAGATTATTTATTTGTGCAAGAAAATATTCAGTTATTTTGTCTTGATTTTCCATGAGAATTGTAGACTTATAACTAGAAAAAGAGCTTATCTAACATTTAGAAAAAGTATTAGCATTTCAAATTAGTTCCTGCAACTAATTTGCTTTCTTCTATTGCCACTGATGAAACTTTTCCATGACAAACCAGTATGCCAAAGCAGAATTGATTAACTTGGAAATAGGAATAAATCCATTCAAACTGTTCATTCTGTGGCAGTGGTTGCTTAAAAGCCTTAATATTGGTTGCTTAAAAGCCTCAAAATGGCGTGAGTTGGAATTATTACCTGTTCTACAGTGGATTGAATGTTATTTTGAGTCTTAGAAAATAAAAGGAGATCTTAGTCTCATTTTCTTGTTCACTTTTACGTAAAATTTTCTTATGCATCCATAAGAAAAGGTGAGTTCCTCGAAGAACATTAGTTCAGTCTCACTCTGGCGATGGATTTTCCTCACAGGACTTAAATATTAGAATTTGGCTTCTGGAGACCTTGTCCTATGGCTGAAAAGCTGTCAGTAATTACAGTTGTGAAGGCTGATTACGAGTTTGCATGGGAATGAATAGCTTTCTACTCAGGCATTTAAGTATTTGTACTAATTTAGTGCTTTCCACTGAATGGATATTTGGATTTCTGAAAGCAGCTAGCATTAGGGAAAAGGCAATCCCTTCTTTATTTAGTAGAAGACAAATGGAATAGAAGCAGCCAACAAAATTATCTATCTGCCTCCCTGGAGGCTATGGAAAATAGTGTCCATTGCAGTTCAGCGATGGACTTTCACGAGCATAGAAAGACAATTGCATGAAATTGGGTTGAATTATGGGTAGGTAGTTCAGTAAGATGGACTATTGCCCATTGGGGAGAATTTTGGAGCTGAGAAAAACTGTTCTTTAACAATGACAATGCATGCAAAAATAAAAATTTCTCTTTGACAGAGATAACTTCCCAAGGCTTTGGCCTTGCTTTTTGAGTATCAGGTTCATCTACAGAGAACAAAAGGAAAAATGTAAAATAAAAAGTGTGTCTTTGTGTGTGTGTGTGAAATGACGCATCCCCTACTTTGACTTTCAAATAACACAAAGTCAATTTTATGCAACTTACCTATTTCTACTCTGAATTATATTATTTAAAACATTTGTAATTTGTGGTGTTTATGCAGGAATCTAAGGCTAATAACACAACAGGTAATTCTAAATAATAGCCTAACATATAATTCAATTATAACATACTTTAATACAATCAGTTTTTACAAAAACACATTTAAAGAGACAATTTGTCTCATTAAAATTCAACAGGCATTTAGCTCAGCTGGAGCAGAACTTATTTCAGCCTCATTCACACTGAATTTTCAGATAGGTTACAAAAACATAAACTTAAAAAATTAAATACAATATACTTTTGGAATTAGAGCACTGAAAACATTTGAGTGACAACATCTGTATATTTTTAATGAGTTACTGTATCTTTACCCTTTCCAATTTGAGTAAATTGCAGTTTTGTAAACCATAAATATATGGGATCGTACTTAATGGTTATATTTGGTAATGCTGAGACAATATTAATCAGGTTTGTAAAAATTTATATATACTTTCTCATTTCTCATTTCTCATATTGGTACTTATGTGCTTCAGGCAATTACAGTAATCTATACATTTTATATGTGGTTGGGTACCACTCCTGTAAATCTATTTATACTTGGGATTCAAACTTCCACAAATTTTCACAAATTTGACAATTTTAAGGATGTATTTTTTGCACATCTCTAGGATGAGGGAAGCTGTGTTATCAGTCTGAAACCTATATTGAGAAAATGTACATCTGTAACTCTGTGGCGAATGTCTGTCAGCTGCCGCCTGAGCACTATCCCGTGGAGGATGCTACTTTTAACTTCTTTTTGAGCTATGAGATACTGTACAGGCCGTTTGAACCTGTGCACTGTGCTTGAATACATTTCCTAATGATGTTCTTCCTCTCTATTTTGCAAATTCCTGAAGTTTGTACCAATTTCTTACTGGCAGCATGTGACCAAAGGGTTACATTTCTGATCAGCTTCTCTTATAGTTGAATCATACAGCAATTAATGAAAATTCAGCTATTTATAAACCACACAACTGTTGCCTCAGCATGTTCCCCCTGTTGCCCAGTTTTGCTGTTTGGTTGGTTGGTTTTTGTTTGCTTGGGGCTTTGTTTGGTTTTTGTTTATCTGTTTGTTTTTATTTTGTTGGTAATTTGTTGGTTGGGGTTTTTTTGATAGATTAAAGACAACTATGCACAGAGTTCTCTGTGTGCTCTTTTACAGGCCAGGTCAGAGAGAGAAGCAGAGTGGGGTTTGATTCCCAGTTTTTAATTCCATCTAATAGGGCAGATAGTGAAATTTGTCCTGTAGCATAGTGGCTGGTAGACGAGAGCAGCCTGCACATTGCCCTAGGAGCTGCTCTCATGTGCCTTTGGTCAGTAACAAATGCCTGTGATTCCATCTTTATTCCTAGTCTGTCTGTTTTTGAAAGAAGACTTCTCACAGTGATCATAGCAGCTCTCTAAAATGTACAGGGTGGCTGTTAGACCATACTGCTTCCTTTTCTGTTTTTTTTACATTTTTTCCAAATGTAGATATAATGATCCTAACTGGGAGGCAACTACTCCAGTCATATTCTATTATGTCTAATAAATCAGGATCTTTTTTCATTCAGCACCCTCTCTGATTCTACTTCCATGTTTCCATTACTCTTTATGGGTATAAATATTCCTGTGAAGTAATAATTTTTATCATTCTTTGCTTTTCATTTCAGAACTTCTCTGTTTCTGTGTGTAAGATGGATGGAATTGGCAGACAGGATAGAGTTTTTGTCATTTTCTCTTTACTCTTCTCATCTTCTTTTGTTTTGCAAGGTTAATGCATGGAAATCTGGTCCAGAAGCCTGCATGTTGAAACTCATGACCTGAGAATGGAATTACTTACTTTGAGTCTTGCCTCCTGTCTGGTGTAGCTGGATGACCTTCCCTTGTGTTCCTCCCCAGAGACCAAGACCAGCTGTAACCTGCAGTTCCAAGGAAGGGTGTGCATGTCAGTAACCACCAATGAGCAAAACGCAAAGGGTTTCACATGTCAGTCTGTGACATTTGTCTGTTTTCCTCTCTTGGGATACTGGCCATTCATTGCCTAAGAAAATCCTGCTCATAAAAGGACTGTGGTCAAGAGGCCAGGCCGCGACCTTGGAGCTGGTCAGAGAAGGAACTATGGCACTGGCAACAAAACCCTGTGCATAAGAACTAACTTGAACTAAATTTCCTAGCAACAGAATAAATTTTTTCCTCCACAGAAAGAAGAAATAGCAAGTATGCCAGTGTTTTTAAAATTATTGCTGTAATTTTTAGTGTACTCCTGTATACTCCTAAGAAGAGAACAATTTTGCAGACTATTTTGCTCTGAAAGAAGATATCTGTGGGTTAATCACTGTGCTGCTTGGAGAAAAGAGATTACTATTCTTATCTTACTGCTGTGCTCCTTGAAGAATATTCCTAGTGCTGTGCTCATTCCTACCTTGGCTCTTGAGTTCCTTTTTCTTTTTCCAATCCACTGTACCCTTGCTTCAAAGGGTTGGCAATTTAGACTCTGGTAGCTGCAGTATCAACTCTGTAACATCTGACTTTAACTTTTTTTTTTAAACACAAACCCAAGGTATTACCATAGGATTAAACATATATAATTTATCATTTTTCATGTGCTTCCTTTACTGAAGCTAAATTCAGGTAGAATGTATGACCAAATGACAATTGCATACCTTTAAAAATGTGTGAAATGCTAGCTTGTATTTTAAAGTCAATTCATGTAATGAGATATCTTGCCTAATCACACACATCTTAAAAAGAAAAAGAAAATTTAAAACACAAAAAAGCATTACATTCCACCTCTGATAATTTTTTTTTCTCATTTCAGTGATGGACCATTTGTCTTAAGCTTAAAAGAGGTAAAGCATATCTGACTTTAATGTCATTTGCCATACCCACAGGACCTGCTTTGCTTCATTGCTAGCATTGTTTAGATCATTTGTATCAGAGAGGAAAGAAGTGAGAAGCCAATAAATTGCAGCTGCTTTTAAAAAGGAGCTGAAAATCAATAATAAATTATTGTTTTCTATAGCAGTTTAAGTTCCTTATGTGTCCCCTCTGACATGTGGATGTAGCTATAAATTAATTTAGTTTTAGGCTGTAAAAAAACTAACTTTTTCTGGACTGACTCTCAGGCATGCATTAGTGATTTAAAAATAACATACCTTGGCAGGATAGCTTTCGAGGAGGGCCGAACACTGCAAGTTATTTTTATAGTTTAATGAGATATAGGCCCATGCTTCCAGAGGGAGACACAATGAGCAGAACACTCTATAATTTACTGTGGTAAAATGATCAGGATTCATGCTGTCTATTAAACATGAAAAACATTCTTCATTCCTTACCAATTAGATCATAGTTACAACTCTCGGCTTCTTTGAGCTTAAAAGAAAATTCTAACTGCTAGACATAAATGAATGCTGTGGTTAAATTAAAGCCTTCAACAGCCCAAACAGACTTGAAAGAAATGCCTTCTGGATGTTATTAACATGCATATTTAAGTGCTATTTTTAAAATTTAACTGCAAGCCATAGCAAGCACAAATGTTTATAATAGCTATTTCAAAATTGAAGCATTAATTTAAAAAGCATTGCTGTTAATTTCTTCCCAATAATTTTATTTCAGCTTTTACTACAGCTGATTTTCTTTTTTTCTTTTTTTTNACAGACAACTTGAACTGAAAGTCCCAAGGTTTCATAATTTGCTGGTCTTGAAATGATTCTCCCATAAAATATGTCATGCACAAATAAAAGGCTCAATTCATCTAACATGTCTGATTTACAAAGTGAGCAATTCTATTTATTTCAGTGGCACCTCAGCATAGGAAAGATAGATGTACATGTTCACAGAGTCAATGCTTTGGTCTTGTGCTTCAGTTCAGAGATGAATCATTGCACATCACAAAAATACCTGTGGCTTGTTCTGCAGTGTAGGGAGAACAAAGCAATGTGGAGGAGCAGGAGGCTTGGAAAGAATAGATAGCAAAGGTGTTCAGTTTTCTGTCACAGGTTGCTGGTGTGGTTAATCTTCTCAGCTTCAGTACTCCACATTTTCAATTCTTTTCCAATTTGGTCACACTGACAAGCCACAAGCGCTGTTTGTTGCTTACAAGAAATGTTGATTGCTTGACAGAAATGAATTTGAGGATGGCTCAGAGGTGACCTTGCAAGTCTTTGAAATATCAAAGTGTGTTGGTCTGATATGCCTGATAAAAGTGTCATTTAAATATCCATGGAAACTGGCTTTCACATGCAGCTCAGGAGCTTTGGTCATAAACAAAATACTGGACTGTTAAGGGATTTCAAAGATATACCTCATCCTTTTGATGTCTGCAGCTAATCCTTTTCCTCAACTCTGTCCTTAGGAAGACTACTGAAGGTGAAGCTAACCTGTTCAGTGGGAACACTGTGATTTATTTATTGCTTTGATATTTCCCACAGACTACTGCTCCCTGTGACTAAGGAGTGTGTGGTGAGACGCAAGTGAATCCCCACCTCTGTATTTAGAAATTAAAAATGCATTCATCTCTGCATATGTCTATATTTGCATGTGCTAAGTGGGAAGCAAGCTAAGCAGTCGTGTGTTGCCAGAGAGGTGTTCAAAACCAGCCTGCAAAGTCAGTAAGAACTAGTGTCTAACTTTTGCTAAAACTTGGAAAACATGTTTGTGCTGTGTACTGTCATGAGGTTCTCCTCTGACATTCTCATTATGTAAGCAGCATTTAAGTCCAGGTAGTCATTTGGCTAACATAATGAAGTAGGGAACTGTTGTTACAGACAATTAAAGGGGGTGAACAATTAACGTTTTTTCTTTTGTAATTTTGGTCCAGCTGAGTGAGACGTATCGTTTTCTAGTCTGTGGATGATGATTACTTTACCATTTAATATAGCCTTTTAAAGATCATTATGGTAGAAATGAGAATTACCTTCTTATTACTTTATTATCTTGTTTAGCAACAGAATATTTGTAAACTGTTGTTTATGGAGTAGATTAGTATGCACAACCAACCAACCAAACCAAACTAAAACAAAAACCAACAAAAACAAACCCAGTGTTTTTAAAATACTTGACAACTTTTGTTTATAAGATCATATTCAGGTTTTTTAGGTTTTCTGGAGGATTGATTCCATTATATAGTTATAAGTTTTTTGTAGTTTTTTCAATATTTCATTGATTTTATTTGAATTTTTTTAGTACCATCTGTGATGTATAGATCTTCAGGTTTTTCTTAGGAATTTAAAAATGACAGGATCCATTTCATTAGCATTTTTTTTTATGTTTTTGCAAAAGATAAACATAAGAATTATAAGAGGAATGTAATTAAATTGGAATAACTGATTTGGAATAACTTATAGAGAACGCCACTACTTTTATGTGAGAGTTTCAAAGCAATTTCAAGTGCAAGTTAATTGAGCCTACTTCTGTTCTTTGGGGTGAAGTTAATTAATATTATCACCTTCATCACAAGCCCCAGCTGTGAACAGTCTTGGGCTTCTCCTGGCCAGTAAAACCAAGCAATAAAAAGCTGTGTGTTCTGTGATTAGATGGGAGTGTTGCCTCCTTTGAAGATATGATCCTGCTGAACTTATTAAAAAATATAATTCAAGCAGCTGCCTTGGACCAGGTGAAAAAGTCCTTGGAAGAGAGCTTAAGCTAGCCAGCTATTTGCAATTTCTGTTTACCATCACTCTCCTCTAGGGCTCTGGTGGAGAGCCTGTGTCCAAAGTCATGCCTCTTTGTTACATCAGCCCTGGCTGTGTGGCAGGGTCTGCCACTGCAGGAATAACAGTGAGCAGGGCAGGACCACAGGCTCCACAACTTCAGGTGCTCAGTTCCAGGTTGTAGCCTCATCTTAATGACAGCATGTTTTTTCCAGTGAGTTGACCTAAGAACAGGAATGGTCACAGCCTGGGTAAAAATTCCCTTCTGCAGTAAATGAGTGTTGCTTTAAGGATAAAAGCATTCAGTTCCTAAGAGTTGCTGTATCGTTACTTCCTGTGTAAGAACATCAGACTTTTGGAGGGAGTAGGAGAGATGGAAACTGTCATACAGATAGCAGAATGATAAGTATAAATTGGATTTCTACCCCTGCCTAGACTGACACAACAAAGGTGAATAGGAAGAGTTAGTTAAGGAAATATCTAGTTATAATCTAGCTATAGACTAAAGTAACAAAAAATATAATGCCTATTGTCTTTTAGTTAGTTAATTTTTTTTTAATTTTCTTCGAGTGTAAGGCCTAGAGTGCTGTAATCTACAAAGAAGCCCCATAACATGGGCCTGAATATCATGGCAACAACACGTGTGGAACATTAGGTTTGACTTCGCTCTGTGTAAAGCAATTATGCCATGCCCCCACCCTTGGAACAGAGCTGGAAAGAAGATCAATAACTGGCAAATGTCAGGGGAGTTTTGTGACACTAGAGCTGATGACTGGAAATAAGAAGTAAGTTGATTAGAATTTTTTTAAAGATCTGACATGCAGAAATGGTAAGTGGAATGTGGAAAAGTTTTGAGCACACTCCTACCTTTTGGAAAGAGGTTTTGCTCCATAAAATCTCCAAAATTAGAAAAAAGGCTTTGTTTACTTTGGATATGGGAATAGCTACTTTGATCTCCCTTTAATTCAAACAAGTTCCTACTGCTCAGCTGCAAAGCAGAGCTTTGGAACTCCAGGGCATTTTAATAAAGTGCCCCCAAAAATCCTGTGCCTGTTGGCCTGGTGGTGGTGCATTCATCAGATTATTCAATGTAACTGTCATCAAGGAAGGTATGCAAGAGTGGCAATGAAAGAATCTGAGGATTAACTCATACATGTGTGGTCAGTTCTCAGAATCATGAAAACATTAAGGTTGGAAAAGACCTTTTAGATCATTAAGTCAAAACAACAACCTAGCCCCACCACCACTACACCATGTCCCACCACCCTTCAGGGGTGCCAGCTTCACCATCTCCCTGGGAAGTCAGTTACAACACTTGATAACCCTTTCAATTAAGATTTTTTTCCTAATATCTGATCTAAAATTCCACTTGAGGCCATTTCCTCTTGGCCTTGTCACACATTACCTGGTAGATGAGACTCATGCCTACTTCAATACAACCTCGTTTCAGGTAGTTATAAAGAATGATAAGGTTTCCCCTGACCCTCCTTTTCACCAGGTTAAATAACACCAGTTGCCTTACCTGCTCCTCATAAGACTTGTGCTCCAGCCACTTCATCACCTTCATTGTCCCTCTGAAACATAAAATATAGATGTATTGCACATAGATATACTTTGTGTAATGTATAATAGACAATATATATTACAGATATATGTGTATTGTATGTATTTGTATTTATATTTATATTTATCATAGAATATCCTGAATTGGAAGGGACCCACAATGATCATCAGAGGCCACCTCTTGGCCTGGTACAGGACAGTCCTGAGTTGTAACATGAAAATAGAGATTTTAAACTTGATTGCTTTCATGGTTGCTGTGGCCAAGGTGGCCACCAGTCTTCACACATGAGAGCCTGTCTCTTAACAAGCCACAAACCAAGGAAGGTACCTTTCTTAGTTGGCTATACCTTGAGGTTTTCATCCAGGTATTTTATGTCTATTCTGGACCTATTTATGCCAGCTGTGTGATGCTGCCAGTTAATATCCAAAAAGTTGGTATTCTTGTAGGGACAAGGGCAATTGTTTTGAAGGTGTCCCTCAGATCCTCAAAGAGCAATTCTCTGGAATCACTGTCCTGCCTTGGTGGCCTATGGTAGACTCCTACAACGACATCCACATTATCTTTTTGTCCCCTTAATCCTTACTCAGAGACTGTCAGCCTGCCATCACTGGCTTCAATATTCCAGCTGTTCCATGCCTCCTGCCCTGCCTGTTCCTCCTGGAGAGCTTGTGGCCATCCAACATGGCACTCCAGTCAAGGGGTTCAACCCAGCAGGTTTCACTTATTCCAGTGATGCAAAATCTCTAGGACTGAGCCAAAGCCTCAAGCCCCTCTCTGTTTCTCATGCTGTGTGCATTGGTGTAGAAACATTTCAGCAGTGGTCTGCTGTAACTGATGCCTCACAGAACAACTTGAGAGATCCCACTGGCACTTCCTCCTTCAAGTTTTGGTATGAATTCCCATTGCTCTGGCAAGCATGGTTTGTCCCTTTCCTCTTCAAATCTAGTTTAAAGCTTTGTCAATGAGCCCATGTGTTTGAACTCTTTCTCCCTTCTGAGACAGGTTCATTCCATCAGGCATTATTCCAAATGCTGCACAGCTTACCTCATGGTCAAAAACCCCAATTTTTTTCCAGAGACACTAACCTCAGAGCCACACATTGACCTGATGGATCTACCCCTTCCTTTCAACATTTATTCCTTACTACTGGAATGATCAAAAACACTACCTGTGCTCCTGATCCTTTGACAAGACATCCTAAGGCCCTGACATACAGTTTGATTGCCCTTGGACTTCTCTTTGTTATGTTATCACCACTGACTTGAAGAACTAAAAATGGATAATAATCAGAGGGCCTTATTAGGCTACTATTTACTTTCTAGTAATATCATTTACCAGAGCCCCAGGGAGGGAGAAGGTTTTCCTGTTGGTCTGGTTTGCATATTGAGGCCGTCTCTTCCATTAGAAGGGAGCTACCTCTAACTACCCTTCTTTTGGTGCTAAGAGAGTTCATGAAAGACGGGTTAGATTGGGTTACTCCAAGTGGGCCCTTTATCCCAGAAGGACCTTCATCCACCTTATCAGTTGACTTTTCTTCTAGTTCCAGGGCCTTACATCTGTCATAAAATGTGCCAGTCCTACTTGTCGTTGTCAAGTTTCTGCCTTCCTCCTAGTATGGGCCGTGACCAGCTTCGAGCCTTCATGTTCAACAGATCCTTGACTACTACAGTGGAGGTTTGAGACTCCTGAGATTGTAGCATCTCTGAGAGTAACTTCTTGATCTCTTGCTCATTTTCTCAAATACTACATAGTCTATTCACTTCCTCCTTGTTTTACACTAATTCTCTCCTCGGGAAAGGAAAAGCAAATCAAAATCACTGAAACAGTTCAAATTGAATTTGTGGGGACAGGGAGGTGGGAGGAAGAGTGTTTTTGATGTCCTAATCTAAAATAAATGTGTGGTCAGACAAGGTTAAAAAATAATGATGATGAGATAATCCAAACTCTGGGCAGAGCAGCAAACTGATTGATTAGTCTCCTTGTAAAGAAATCTTTGGACATAAAGTAGCAAAAGTACAGTGCACAGAGAGTTTTGAAAGTGATGTAAAGAAAAGACTTTCATGTTTCAGAACTTGGTAAACTCAAAGATTACACTCTTTTCTACTACTTGAGACTGTAACTGAGCTGCACAACAAGATCAGAGACATGAGGGGTTTTGCATGCCACACAAACAGGGCTTTTTCTGTTTGAAGAAGACCTCATGGATTTGGAGCAAGCCAAATCTTTTTCTTCAGCTAGTTAGGAGTCAGATCTGATCAGTGTGTGAAAGAGCGTTGAACCTGCTACATTTTTATTTATGACAGCAGATCTGGTTTTCAGTTTTCTTTGCATCCTGAAGTGGTACTCCAGGGTGTCTGATGCGAGTCCAGAAGTAAGTGAATATGTTGCTTACCTTGTTGGAAGTCTACATGTTTTAAAGCACAGCACTCTTTGTTGGCAATATAATCTGGCATTAAATCTACATGGCTGTTAGAGCTAAAAAACAGCTGTCCTGTTGCTCCCTGGGCATTATAGAAACTTTGGTTCCTCTTTTTTTCCTGAATTTATTAATATCTATCTTCAAGACAGCATGGTATGTTGACCTAGATCTTGATCAGAAAATGACTGATATAAATGATCCACCATAAAGCCTCTGAAAGGCTATCTCTTTCACCTCACTTCAAATTTGATTCTGCTCCTTTATGTTCATTCTTCTGCTCATCTCTCTGTCTGTCTCTGCCCACTTTCCTATCCATTTCTGCTCAGCCCTTTTTCTGCCCTTTTTAATCTCTTCTTCTATTGCAGCATTCTCTTTCCTATGCCTCGTTCTTCACTGCAGTCTTTCCTATGTCCTTCCTTTGTCTTGCATATCCAAATGTCTTATTTAATGTATTATTTTTTTCATCCACATATCTTATCCTTTGAGCTTTTGCTTCATATGTTTAGCTAGTAATAATGGTTATCTCTTTATGAGAGAGAATTGGAAGTGTACAGTTAAAGGGCATACTCTATTACTCTCTTTTGCAAACTCTCTCTCCTTGTTCTATTCATTCAGCAATTTTTTCCAGTCTTTTCTTTCTACTCTTGTGAGGCACACCCTGAAGACCAGTGCTTTGCATTTTCTCCAGGAGGTTGTGGCAACTATATTTTACCCTCTCGTGGCAGGATTTTCTGGCTTTACTTTGCTTTCCTAGTTTTCCCTTCTCCTCTTTCCCACTGTTATTCTTTAGCTCTCATTGCTCCATTTTCTCCTCTTTCATATGATTTCCTCACAAAAAAGGGAAAGGATTGCAAAAGTCTGCTAACATGAACAGACATGTTACCCTTTGCACACATTTAAACTAACTGCACAAACCCACAGAGAGTATAATGAGGTGAAAACCAGCAGGAATCTAGATTTCGCCTCACTCTCTAGAATTTCTTTGTTTGCCAGAACTCTGACTTCTGGTGAACAGAATCTCTAAGTACAAGTTTATTTGCAATTCATGAATTTCTTTGTGAAATGGACATCTGAAACAGTTGAACAATGTTTCACAATGGGGTTGGGGTACTGTAGCTGAAGTTCAGTGTGGCCTTGAACCACTCCTGAGTCATGAGTCTCCTTTCTCCAAAGGCTGATTTTTATTCTGTGGTCATATTTAATTCCTGCAACCACATCTTTGCTATTGGCTGTGAAGCTAGGTAGTGAGGGTCTTGGTTATGTTAATAAGTAAGTCAAGGAGATGTAGAGAAAGAAGCAGCCAAGACCTTTTTTGAAATGCATGACTTGGTTGGAAATTTATGTCTCCCTGTTACTGATTTTGATTAGATTGAGTTTTGGCTTTTATGATTTTGTTTGCTTTATTTTTTTTTCAGTTGGTTTTTAGGTTCTTTCCTTGTTTTTCTAATTCTTAAAAATTCTTACTTCTAGTAAACTACAGAAATCTCATCATAACTGAGTTCAAAACTTCTGCTTGTTAGGAAATTGGTCCACTGTTGATTCACCAATAAATTGAGTTTTTCTCATGTATAAAAGTGAAGCAAAATGTAAAAGAGAAGGAAGCCAGAAGAACTAAAACCACAAAAGATGAATTGGAGGTCTCTCATATTGAAACATTGGTCTCAATACTGATCTAGTCCTTATTTTATAACATAATGTGCACATTAGGCCATACATATGGTACTGCATTGTAAAATCAGCTTTTATTTTTCTTTTTTTTTTTAATAAAGTGAATCCACTATTTTAACTATACCTCCAGGAAAACAGACAAGAAAACCCCCAAATTATGTCTTGCTTTTATTCACTTTCCCTCACTACTGCTTGGTGGAATGAATCCTTTTTTTATTCCCATAGAAGAAAGGTAAAGAATTAAGGGTCTTGGTGCTGTATCCCTGCAAATAAATGGATGTGGCAGTAGGACTTGTCTTCGTCAGTGTAGGGAAGAGGCTGGGATAAATCACTCCCTTCTCAACCAGTATTAAATACTACTCTTGACTACAGAATGATAAGCAAATTCATCCTTCCTGTGCATGATAAATGTCAGTTCATTGACTTCTCTCACAATTACAAACATAATATCAAGTTCCTGCATATCATCTGAACTGCAGTACCAGGCTGTGTGCTTGCTTCTAGCTTTTGCCAAAGTAAGGTGAAAGTCCTTTCCTTAGATTTAAATGGAAGGGATTTAAATTACCTCACACTTGCAGTGGGCTAAGAGCCAGCACACAGCTTATTATACCAGCATGGCTGGTAGGGAATTCATCACACTCCTGCAACTTGATCATGTAACTGACCCCTTCCGTAATGTCTTACAGTGATAAGACAGCTCGTAATGGGATTTATGTGAGTGTTACCCAGGATATCCTGGTAAAAGCACCGAAAACCTGAAGGTAGTTCATGGTAGAAAGGGCAGCTTCATTAATGATTATTCTCCACAGACAGAGGAGCAAAGCAGTCCCTGTAAAAGGGGAATGCAGTAGATTGTATTAGCAGAGACAAATTCTGCTGTAGCTTCACTTGCAAAGTCTTGAGGCAGCCCTATCTGTTGTCAGGAGAGCTCTTCAGCCAACACAATCCTTGTTCCAGATACCCATCCTTAAAGCTCCCCAATAAAATGGGGAATGCAGCTCACTAGCTCCTAGCAGCAAGCTTATGAGAACTCTCAAAACTATAAGACATTTTTTGCCATTCTCTGTCATACATTCTGTTTAAACTGATCTGAGATGGCACAGATTTTAACATGAAGAAATATTTGAATTTCAAAATAGTGAAGTTTTTGGGCATGAGTGAAGATTGTGAAGTTACCAGCAGTCATTCAATTTTGGTAGGGTTTTTCCCAGCTTCGCTGTCTTTCTCCTCCCTCTGATGGGTTTCAGGATTGATGCTGCATTGGGATTCTCTCTGACATCCACCATAATCAATGTTTATAATCAGCGTTGCCCTGCTGGCATCATGTGTTGAACAGAGCAGAATGCCCAGTCAGCACAACACAGAGGCAGGGAGAAAATGAGGAAGGGACCAAGAGAGATGCAGTGAAGAGGTTGATAACAAATTAAAGAGTCAAGCTTGAAAAAGAAGACAAAGCAATCTTCAAGTATTTGTTGCAGTTCAAGGGGAATGTGATTATATTGTGCACTTAACCTCATGCCTTCTATTTTGGTGAGAACTTCATCATTCTTGTTTCATTGGCATCAGGATCTGCAGTAGCACTTGCCTGAATGTCATGTGCTTCTGTATTCACTGGAAGTATAGTTTAAAGAAACCTGGTGATGTTAGCGTTGGGATACACACACAGTCAGAATTGATTGTGTATGAAGGTGTTTTATTGAAGCGCGCGGAAGCCCGGGGGTGAGACCCCAGATCTAGGCTTCGACAATACGCCCGAATCGGTGGCTTATAACCCCTTCTACCCCCCTCCCCTACATTAATTATTAAACATATATTGTTCTATTCTATTTCTCATTCCCACACAGGTGCAGTTACTCTTGATCTAGTGAGGACTATACTTGATTTGGTAAAGCTTATGCTTGATTAGAGTAGGACAATCCCTGTAACAGGGCTAGCACTCACTCNATGCAGAGGGCAGTTAGCAAAGATGGCCTCTTGGATAAAACCTCTTGAAATTTGGTGCTGTATTATGTATAGGTATGATTTGTGACTTCCATGCAACTTTATACTACCCTAACTGGAAAAATTGCAAGTTGCAAATAATAAAATTACCTTGAAAATGCTGTGTTTTACCAAATAAAATTGTACCAGAAAATGTGTAATTCAGTAACTGGAATAATCATAGAGGACTCCATTGAGATAGAGAGCCAGTGAGCAGAAACACAAGAAAAAGTAATGTAAAAAGAAAGAAATTGAAAGTAGAAAATGTTTCTGACAACTATTAGTCTAAAAGGTATGTAAAAAAACAATGTTTCAGGTACCTTTTATAAGACTTGAAGAATATGAATGCATGAAGGCTCTCTCTGGGCTGTTGGAGAGTTTGTGATGTGTCATTAAATATACAGAACTACCCATCTTACCAGGCTGTGTTTTATGACAAAACATGCTTACTCTCTGAACTGCACCTCAGTTCCCCAGAAGTCTTCCTCAAGCTTTCTGACAGCCACCTGCCAGTCCACGAAAACTAGCATAAGAAAAGTCCATTTGAATAGAAGTTTCATGTAAATGAAACTTTTTCTTAGTCTTTCTGCGATCAAAAGTGGTATATTGATATCCTTTTCCTGTTGTTAGACTTTGCATTTTTTTTGTGTTGGGCATATTAATATTCCTTGCTTAAATTCAATACTTGTATCCTCAGTTGTTTTTAACAAAAAAGGTAAAGCTTAGTTTTTAAATTTATTTTTTATTTTATTTTATGATCAGTAATCGATTTTGTAAACTAATGTCACTGCAATTAGTTTAGCTCAGCATCAAATAGGAAAAAGAGCCTCTGTATTGATGCTGTGCGCCAAGTAGATTATGCTTTTTAAGAAAGATACATTGTCTTGGTCTTGCATGTGCAAGAATGATTCAAAATTATTTCATTATATATCAAAGGCTTTCCTCTCTCTTTAGATCTTTATCAAATACTTTTATGAGACACTTTTAGAAGGTTCTGACTCTATGGAAGGTAATAAGATGGTTCCCTTTGAAGAAAATCTAAACCCACAAATGAAAGACTATGTGCTTTTGAAATGCTGTAAGAAGAGTTTTTATAGTGGTACAGGGGACAGAAGACTCTGATCTGCTTAGAAGAAGTTATTATTTAACAGTTTAAACAACATCATTTCCAGAAGATCACATTTTTTAAATAGGTATCTGTTTTACATTTATAAGGGTATAAAACTCTTTGACATGGCAAAGGTGTCACTCCTCAGAGCTAGAGACCATGTCTGCAGTAGGCATAGTATGCTCATTGAATGAAAGACCTTTTACTCAGGAAAATGAACTTATCACAATACACCTGGAATACTATCATATGCACTGGGGATAGAAGGTCTTAAATCCACGTGTGGAACACCAAATTCCTCTGGGCATGACTGATGCATGCACTTCTTTACAGGACTCAAATCCCCCAGGCATACGCTGTTTGTGCTGTCCCATCTTTGCTCTTTTTTTGACCACCCTCTGATGACTGTCCACCAGCTGATACACCTCTCTATAGCCCCTTTCTCAGCTGCCTAGTTTTTGAATTTAAAGGTATTTCCCTGCTTTGTGTGTTCTATCTTTAGCTCCATCTTTCCTAGCTGTACATTTTACTTTTCTTGCATTTTACTCCTGCCCAATTTATTCTTAAAATTAATCGTGCCATTTTGATAGAGACTTCTTCTACACAGCATAAAACTTAAGAGGAATTCTAATGTTAGACTTTTATTGCTGTCTTAACAATCTCACTGCAATCTGCAGATAAGAGAGAGCCAGGGTGTTCTTGGAGATGTGGCAGGATGACAGGCCTTATTCTGCAGCAAGAAAAATTCCAGTGAGATATTAGGAAAACATTGCCATGAAAATAGTAAAGCAGAGAAGGGAGTTTCAGGGTATGTCCAAGAGTTGTATTATTCTTTAAATAATTCAAAGCTTGACACAGTTCTGAGTTTATATTTGTTGGTCCTGCTTTGGTTAGGAACTTGTACAAGGTGTTCTGCAAAGGTCTTTTCCAACCTGCACCATTTTAATGAAAGGTAAGTTCCCTTCACTATTGAGCTACTTTTGACTCTCTTTGAAGCAGACTTCAGTAAGCACATGCTTTTCTGTTTGTTGTAATCCTAAATAATGTTCACAGTGTAGCTCACATCTGCTTTTAGTTCACCTGAAGGAATGGTAATAGGCTTTGTAAAAGGATAGTGACTTTTTATATTTATGCAGCTATGTAAAACCAACCAACCAACCAGCCAACCATACCACTGAAACCCGAAACACAAACAAACCAACAAACCAAACAAGAAACCCAAAAAACAAACAAACAAACAAAACTACAAGCCCCCATCTTGCCATTTAGAAGTGCAAGATCTGTATACGATACAAAGATAAATTTACTCCCAAGCTCCTTTGAAATTATTATTTTTTCTGACTTTTACTTTTCTGTGGATTGTTTTAGGATTTAAATTCAAAGAATGCATCTTCTGTTATTTAATGTTTAAGTGATCTGCAGGTTTTTGATATGAAAATACACTTTTTGTCGCAAACGTTTCAAAGACAGCTTCTTCAGAGATACAATGGGAGGACAATTTGTTTGTATGAGTTGTTATTTGCTTTAAGCATTATTTGGCATTAGCTTAAACTATACCAAAGATAATGTCCTTGCAAGAAATATCCCTATACAGAGATTTCCAGAAATTTAAATAGATACATTTAAAAATCCCATGTAGTGAAAGCTTTGGTAGGTATAGAAGAACCCTGGATCAGAGATACATTCATCAGACAAAAAGTTCAGATAGAGATGAAGGAAAATGTAAAAACACAAATATGAGAGAGAGAGTAATAGAAGTGGCTTTGCTTCAAAAGGTGGTTACCAGCAGGATGAATAAATTTTCTTATTTTTGAAGTGAAATGCAAAGATTTTGCTCGTGTCATTGAAACTGAGATTTACTTTAAAAGGTTTTTTCCAGCAAAGATGTTAAACACTTGTTTAACTTCAAATCAGAGAATGAATGCATTCACTTTTATGGGTCAGGGCCAGAGACTAATCACATTGGATTCTTTGTACATGCAACAGATATTAAGACATAATTACCAAGATAGCACATGATGAAAATGGTGAACTAATTTTTCCTTACACTGCTGATCTTTTTTCCTTCTGAAACATTGCTGCTATACTTTCATTTTCATTCACCTCCATTTTTTTAAATTCACCTCTTAGTTTTTTGCTGTTTGTCTTCTGACAAGTATGTTTTAAGACTGAGAGCCACACAATCACTGTTGGTATTTTGTTTGATGTGATGGCAATATCTGCCTGAAAGCTCAACTCTGAAATGTGACACAACCATACTTTGATTCCATCATGATTTTATCTCAGTCCATTAGTAACTGATATTTCCTTTTTGTCTTGAATTTCAAAAAAGCCACTTGGAAAGTAACTTGTCAAATCCTAAATGAATAAAAATACTTTCAGGGGATGAATGGCATTTTTATAACAAATGCTTCTATTGCAAATAAAAATTATCAGCTTTATGAGTAGTTGATTTATGAAATGTCATTTTTTTATAGATAATACACTTTAACAAGTTTAGGGACCCTTACAATCTCTGCTATGGGAAAAATACTTTAATTTCTCTAAATTTTTCCTAAGATTCATGAGTTATGACTTTTCTTAGGGACAAAAGAAAATGCCAGTTCTTCCATGAACAAAATGTGCACAGTGGGAATACAGAACCTGCACAGGTATTAAAGTAAGAAATGTCCTGATAGAAGTAGATCAGCAGCAGCATCAGAAAGCAAATATACTGCATTCAATCTGACTGTTGGAGTGCTTTGGTTATATAAGGAGTGGATAAATAATCCAGTAATTAAATAGGAATACCATTAACAGTTTAGGTGGAAATAACAGCAAAGTAGTCCCCTGGAACACCAGAGGAAAAGTAGAAAGCCACAAGAAAGATGTATGTGTTTTTTGGGGTAATGTACTAGGGACTACCTGGTAGCTTCTTCCAGAGTGCTGGCACACTTTTTTGAGAGCATCTTCCTCACAGCAGACAAAGTGCAGAGGCAAAATAGAGTCTCTTAACTATCTTTTATTTGGGAGAGACAGACACAGACAGTGGAAGAGCTGCCCCAGACACAACACGTCAAAGCAGGGGTGTCTGGATGTGTTTGGTTGCTGCAATGAAATGTGTGTTATTTTCTTCCTATGCAGAGATATTGGCATGTTGTATGTGGTTAATGTCCTTCAATGTCTTCATCAATTTTTCATGTAGGTGACATGGATTGTTCTAGCTGCACATTTCTAATGCTGGAATAATACTTGAAGAGTAATGCCTGTACTGAGAGGACCCTTGTCCTGCCTAGGGGCTGTAGGTCTGATCCTGAAGCAGTCTAGACACGAGTTCCTCCAAGCTACCAGCTAAATAGACAGAAGCAATGTACAGGCATTTAGGCTTTCTTTCCTACCTCTGTTTTGATTCTAGTGAGGCAAGTCTGGACACATTCCTCCCATCCTCATGGCATTGCTGGAGAACTGGGAAGAAAAAAGCTTTTCACCCCACATCACTCTTCTGGTGGCCAGGAACAACTCTCCTGTAGTGCCAGGAAAGAGGGCAAGGACTGAGTAGAGGGCAAGCTATGCTCTGCTAGGGACTGATCTTTGGGGAGAGGCTTCTGCTAGCCTTCAGGGAGCATTTCTTTCTGATGTTGCTATTGAGATTTCCTTCTCCTACTCTATTCTCTTTTCCAAACTAACACTTTTCATGCTGCATGGTATCTCCTTTCCATCTTCAGGTTAGATGTTTCTATTTTCCAGCAGAAGCAGCACCCTTGGCTAGAGGGTGGGAAGGTCATGAGGGAGATGAAACAGAGTAAGGGTTCAATGGGGATAACAGTTGTCCCCTATTAGGAAGGGCTACCCAGGTGTAACTGGAAGAAAACCTGGCTTGTGCAATTTACCACACATCCAGCCACCAGAAAAATCTGTTCCTGCAACCAGTGCCTCTGAAAATCTTGGATTCATGTGATCTGGGTCTTAAAGTAATCTTCCAGTTCTCTTAGAAATGAGTTTCTAACTTGCAGATAAGAGCCTGGGAAGATGAATTTTAAAGGACCGTGGACTTGTAGCATCATTTAGGTTGGAAAAGACCCTTAAGTCACTGAGTCCCACCATTAACCTGACACTTCCAAGTCCACTACTAAACCATATCCCCAAACAGCACATCTACACATCTTTTAAATACCACTAGTTATGGTGCCTCAAACCTGTGCAGCATGTTCCAAATCCTGACCAGACCCTTGGGAAAGAAATTTTTCCTGATATCTAACCTAAATCTCCCCTGGAGAAACTTGAGGCCATTTTTTCTCCTGTCACTTCTTACACCTGAGAGAAGAGACAAACCCTCATGTCACTACAGCCTCCTTTTCGGTAGCCATAGAAAGTCATAAGGCCACTCCTCTACAGACTCCTTTTCTCCCCATCACCCTCAGCTGCTCCTCACCTGTGCACCAGGTCCATTGTCCTTCTCTGGACTTACTCCAGCACCTCCGTGTCCTTTTTGTAGTGAGAGGCCCAGAACTGAACACAGCATCCAAGCTGTGGTCTCACCACTGCCAAGTACCAGGGGACAGTCACTGCCCAGGTCCTGCTGGTCACACTGTTGCTGACACAAGCCAGGACACTTCTGGCCTTCTTTGACACCTGGGAACACTGACAGAAATTAAATAAGCAAATTTTATAATTTTTAAAGGGTTATAAAAATACATGACACTTCTCATGTGTCAATTTATGATTCTTTGAATATTTTACAATATTGCTCTTTTCATGCAACCCTGTCCTGTTTATTTGTATTAATTGTCAGGCAAGTGTTGTGTAGCTTACCCATGGCAAAGGAGCTAAGTTCTATGTGGCTCATTTGCTGTATCTTGCTTCCTTCATTAATTCTTGGTTCACAGTCTCATTCTCTGTTGTTACACCACTGAATGGTCTGGTTTTGAGCCACTTTCCAAATGCCTCAAGAAAAGCTAAGCTACTGCTAGCAACTCCTTTAAAGCACAGACAGCTGATCTCAAAAGGACTCTGACATGATTTCTTTTTTAAACTCTGTTCATTTGACCTTTCAGACGGAGTCTTATCCTGGTCTTGTACTATTTTATCCTTAAATAGACTCTTGGTCAATTTTCTTCAAAATGTGGAGATTTAGACTTCATGAATTTAGAGTTTCTATGACACGCTTTCCAGTTTCAGAAAGAAATCCCTGATTAATACTTTTTCACTTTCTGTGAATACTTGCTGTTTCTCTGCATGCAGCACGTGCTGTATCCTTGTCAGTGCCACCACTGCTTAATACTATGCCAAATGACCAAATTATAAAATTTTTCAATAATTTTCCTCACCATAATTTAAATATTTTTTGAGCAAGGCTTCTTATTTTGTACTGTGCTTTGTGGTTAGGGATTTCCTTATCTTTGCAAGGTAAAAATTGGGTTATGAGCTAAAATTGATTAGACCTTAAAATTTCTATTTTTAATTCAATTTTCTGCTGTAATTAATGTTTCTATCTATCTGCAATTTCTAACACCTTAAAACCCTTACATTTTTCTAATACATTTTGCTTGTTATGAACATCTTTGTACTTAATTTCCACTTCATTACTTTGTCATAATTTTCCAATTTTAATTCTAAAATTATCATGAGTGAAAAAAAGGCAGTAAATAGATACTGGAGTTTGGGTCAAGTTCAAAGAACAGTATTTAAGCAAATAGCTATTCTTGACCTAATATTGCTTCTTTTAAAGTTTCAGGTCAATTCAGAAGAAAGACTTCCCTGACCCCCAAATTGTTGTCTAAACATTGAGTGTGGTTAGTAGATTCGTCACACATTTTGTACTGGATGTATAGTTTTGACTCTTTAATAAGGTTTCTTATCCCTTTGCCTAACAGGAATCTTGGAAAATTTTTCCAAAGTGCTGAAATGCCTTTTAGATGTTCAAAGCTCAAAACTTGAGACTGTATTTTCAATAATTTGTCATTCAACATTATTAGCGCTGCAGTAGAGGTATGTTAATTTGAAATATTTCTTTAAAAGTAAGACAAAAGCCCAGCATACTTAACATTCTTCTGCAGCACTTTTTCTTGCCCAGGATACATAATTTGAACTCTGTCATCTGCTGACCTTTAATCCTCCATTCTTCTTCTTAAGAAGTCTTTTTTTCTTCATCACTGTGATCTCAGAATAAAAGGCCTCAAAAGATTATTTTAGTTTTGACTTAGAAAACATGTTGGCTTCTATTTTAGTGGGGAAAATGCATAAAAGTTACTTTTAATGTTTGTGGCACTTTAGAAAATAAAGACTTGAATTTCATTTTGATAATTTTCCTCTGTAGTGATAGTTTCAAAACAAGCCTTTTCAATACAGTTTAAACTGGGGATATGTATTAAATATGTTTGCTATGCCAGTGGCCAGAAATGTCTGAACAACTTTGAGGACCAAACCTCCTATTGGCTTAAGGGCTTAGAACTCAAAACTGTAGCAAATATAGTTAAAAAACCCTATACAATTCAATTATGCTATTAGGTATATTTTCAGATTGTTGTGTTAGGCTATCAAGTATTTGGAAGACTTCTAAAACTGGCTCCAATTGGACAATGAAATATCAAAACATTTGATGTCCCAAATGAGGTGAAGTTAATAACAAATCAAACCAGATTAAAATATTTAAATTTTTTGCAACAATTATCAAGTTTTACTACAGTACACTTGCTGGTTGAAGCAGTCTATGAGCACACAGGAAATTCAAGAAGTGGACTAATTTTCCGTACAACTAGCATGGAATTGTTCCTTTCTCTTTGCTACTGCTGCCTCTGAAAGGGGAAATTGATGTTTCTGTATGTGGCGTCATCATGAGGACGCTTGTGAGATGAAAATATTGTTCACTTCTAAGTGAAAATAAAAGACACAACATCTGATTGTCATCAAGTCATTATTTTCTAACAATTCCTGTGCTAAAGGTTATTGTTGTTATTATTTTTGTTTTAAGACACATTGAGGTAGTGTCAGCCAAGTTAAGTTTGGGAGATGGAAAAAATGCCAGGTGAAAGAATGAACTATGACATGGAATAAGAAAAATCACGTAATAAATCTTCCTAGATGCTGTTCAAAGAGAAATGTGTGTTTAAAGAATAAGCTGTGTAAAGCTTGAAAGAAATGTCAGAGCTGTGATCATTCCATGCATTATCTCTAAACCATTGTTATATGCGTACCACACACTTTCAACCTCACACAGGATGTTATTAGAAAGCTGGGTCTCTGGCTGAAAAGCAGTCTTACTGTGATTTTAGAAATATCTATTTTCAATTTAATTTCATTTACTGGTTTCCACTTTCTTGCAACTATCTGGTTTGGAGATGAATTGCCTATGGGCCCCATTGTCAAAATGACAGCATGAAAAGGGAAGCATGTGGTTGTAATAATAATGTGTACATGTGTAGAAGGTCAGAGAAGCAACAGATTAACATTCCAGCAGATGATTTCCTTAGGGACAACTTTTGAAAGTATCAAAAGCCAAAGGTCATGACACTGAAAATGTCTCTAATGTTGTTGGCAAAATAGTTGCTTGGATTTCTCCTTTCTAGGGGTAGTGGTTTTTTCTTTTTTTTTTTTTCAAATTTTTTTCCCAATTAGGTCATGAAACCTGCTGTGAATACTGAATAATTAATTCCATAAATATTAGTGTAATTATACAGGTAGGAATGCTGTTTAAATCAACCAATTGTCCAGTCTCCATTAAGTCATATATTAAAATGAAGTGGTTTAAGTGAAGAAACTTTTTTTGTGACCTAGAATTTTGTCATGGAAAATTTTTGAAAATATATTGTTATTATTACAGGCAATGCACAGTGGATTCTTCATTTCTTCATTATGTTTGCAGGAAACATAAAAGATGGGAGGCGAGTGCGTATGAACAAAAAGCTCTTAGTCAAAGACAAAGAGGAAGCATAAAACACATAGAAGAAAGTATAAGTAACATGGGAGGAATAGTAAAACACTGCCTGTACATCCTGGTATGGAGCTAGGAAAGTTAAAAGAAATCAAACCTGGCCAAGGTCATCAAAAAAAAAAAACAAGATGTGCTTTTGTAAGTACCTAGGTAAAAGGAAAACTAGGGGATATGTGGGCCCACTGCTCAATGAGACAGTGGCGTTGGTTATGCAGGACATGGGAAAGGCTGAGCTATGATGCCTTCTTTGCCTCAGCCTCTATAGAAAGACTGGCCTTCAGGAAGGCCAGGTTGCCTGCAGGGGAAGGAAGGAAGAACTGTCCTTGGTGGAAGAGGATCAAGTCAAAGATTGTGAGCAAACCAGGCATATGCAAATCCATCTGCCCCAGGGATATACTCATGGGATCTGGCAGGTGTTGTGTTGCACTAAATAGTTACGTAATTTTTTGTTACTATATTGCACTGGGTGTTTTATCAGATTTGCACACAAAATGATTTCATTATACCTTGCACATGGTATGTCCTGCACCCCCCTCTGGGCTTCTGTATCCTTGGTTGGTTTTCCTTTACCACGCTCCCCCTCCCCTTTCCCCTCCCCCTGGGTCGCTTCCTATGGGTTGTGGCTCCTCTACTCCCCCCCCCCCCCCCCTCNCCTGGGTCGCTTCCTATGGGTTGTGGCTCCTCTACTCCCCTCCCCCCTCCTCTACTCCCCCTCCCTCCCTCGGGGCTTAAAGACCCCCCGACATGGGGGTCTCGGTTCTCTTTCCCTGCTCCTGGAATGTGTGGGTTCTATGAATAAAATTGGGACCGTAGTCTTGAGAAGAGAAAGAGCACCTCTGTCTTTTACCCTTCGGTCCATTGTCTGGGTAACTCACCGGGGTTCTGGGAGCTGGCCAGGATCTGACCCTGGGATAAGGAACCCCGGCAGGCAGGTCTCATTGTGGGAACGCTCTCAACAATCTCTGATAGATCCCAGCAACTGGGAGAAGTGTGAAAAGATTGGAGGAAATAAAACGTCATAATATCACCTCTATCCTCAGGAAGGTTAAGTATGACCTGGAAGACTACAGGCAGGCCAGCCTTGCCTTGTTTTCTGGGAAGGAGCTGGAGCAGCTAATCCTGGAAGCCATTTCCAGGCACAAAAGCACAAGAAAATAATCAGGAAATGTCAGCATGGTTTCACCAAAGGGAAGAGCCACAGAATTGACAAGGGGCTGAAATATCTCTCATGTAAATCTGACAGTATTGGAACTGAATAAAAGAAGGCACGTGGGGATCCCATCAGTATTTGCAAGGTTATGAAAAAGGGTGCAAAGAAGACAGAACCAGGCTCTCTTCAGTGGTGCTCAGTGAACAGAACAAGGCAATGGATGTGGACTGATCTCTCTAAAACATTGCAAAACCCTTTTATCTATGAGAGTGACTGAGTACTGGCACCAGATGTCCAGGGAGGTTGTGGAATCTTCACCCTTTGAGATACTCAAAAGCCACAGGGCATGTTTCTGTGCGACCGGGTCTTATGCTGAGCAGGGGATTTGGGCCAGATGACTTTCAGAGGTCAGTGTCAAGTTCAACAATGCTGTGATTCTGTGACTGTGATTCTATGATTCTGTGAAATTACAGTATTTTACCAAAATTGCTTTTTAAAAGTACTCCAGTGTTTAAAAGGACAGAAAAAAATCACCAAATTCTGTTCTGGGCTTCAGATCAAGTGGGCCTTCTTGGTAAGGAAACAGACTTTTTCTCCATCTGACAGCCTTGCCAAACCCAAGCAGAGGTCTGCAATTCCGNTGGGTTGTGGCTCCTCTCCTCCCCTCCCCCCTCCTCTACTCCCCCTCCCTCCCTCGGGGCTTAAAGACCCCCCGACATGGGGGTCTCGGTTCTCTTTCCCTGCTCCTGGAATGTGTGGGTTCTATGAATAAAATTGGGACCGTAGTCTTGAGAAGAGAAAGAGCACCTCTGTCTTTTACCCTTCGGTCCATTGTCTGGGTAACTCACCGGGGTTCTGGGAGCTGGCCAGGATCTGACCCTGGGATAAGGAACCCCGGCAGGCAGGTCTCATTGTGGGAACGCTCTCAACAATCTCTGATAGATCCCAGCAACTGGGAGAAGTGTGAAAAGATTGGAGGAAATAAAACGTCATAATATCACCTCTATCCTCAGGAAGGTTAAGTATGACCTGGAAGACTACAGGCAGGCCAGCCTTGCCTTGTTTTCTGGGAAGGAGCTGGAGCAGCTAATCCTGGAAGCCATTTCCAGGCACAAAAGCACAAGAAAATAATCAGGAAATGTCAGCATGGTTTCACCAAAGGGAAGAGCCACAGAATTGACAAGGGGCTGAAATATCTCTCATGTAAATCTGACAGTATTGGAACTGAATAAAAGAAGGCACGTGGGGATCCCATCAGTATTTGCAAGGTTATGAAAAAGGGTGCAAAGAAGACAGAACCAGGCTCTCTTCAGTGGTGCTCAGTGAACAGAACAAGGCAATGGATGTGGACTGATCTCTCTAAAACATTGCAAAACCCTTTTATCTATGAGAGTGACTGAGTACTGGCACCAGATGTCCAGGGAGGTTGTGGAATCTTCACCCTTTGAGATACTCAAAAGCCACAGGGCATGTTTCTGTGCGACCGGGTCTTATGCTGAGCAGGGGATTTGGGCCAGATGACTTTCAGAGGTCAGTGTCAAGTTCAACAATGCTGTGATTCTGTGACTGTGATTCTATGATTCTGTGAAATTACAGTATTTTACCAAAATTGCTTTTTAAAAGTACTCCAGTGTTTAAAAGGACAGAAAAAAATCACCAAATTCTGTTCTGGGCTTCAGATCAAGTGGGCCTTCTTGGTAAGGAAACAGACTTTTTCTCCATCTGACAGCCTTGCCAAACCCAAGCAGAGGTCTGCAATTCCGTATGAATATCTTAGTAGTCAAAGGAGTGTTTGAAAATGGTTGAGGCTAGAAACTGCAAATGGACTTTTTTAATTAGCTGAAGATACCAAGATGAAAGAGAGCCCTTTTCAGGCTTATGGCTGTTTTCACCATGTGTGGTAGGCATGCCTAACCAACATTTCATTATACCAAAACAGAATAAACTGATTCTCAATTCATTTCAGTGTGTGACATATGGGCTGGAGTGAGCAGCACTCACATGCTCAAATAGCCTAAAGCAAGTAGTTTAATAGATTCCATGACTACTTGATGAGCCTGAACAGAAAAGAGGGGCCAGGGGGACTCTGGCAAGAAGTAGCAGGAGGAAAATTAAGCAGGGTCAAACAACGTACCAAAGGTTTTCTCCTGTTTCCTAAAATCCTGGTATGCCTGCCCTGCTGAATGTACTGTTTCTTTTTAAAGCTTCTGGAAATACTCCTACAAAAATTCAAAACACAGCCACAAATCATTTATACGAGACCAGAAAACAATAAGTAGTGTCAGCACACAGGAATATATTTTACTTGGTCATGCCAGAAGGAATTATAGTGGGCTGTGATGAGTGGAATATAAAGTAGCATAAGTTACCTGTTGACAACAGGGTTTGAAATTATAAAATGTAAAACCAATATATTTCCCTCATAGTATCAAACAGCTGGGATTTTTTATACCTTGTAGTGGAATAGCATGTCATTTTTCAGAGTCCCATAATTCTGTAAGTGTCTTTAAGTACATGCTGTTATTTATTTGGTTTGGCTTTTTTGTTTCAAGTATTACATAGATTGTGATGCATTGAGATGTAAATATAATAACAGTGATCTGCATTTTGTACAAAGCTGTCATTATAGATGGTTTTCTGGTCTTAAATTCGGTTTTGCTCATTTAAGAGATTGTATTTAATATACTGAAATAGCTAGCAATATTACTATCCTCTTATGAATCATCACTGAGCTAAAAAATCCTGCAGGAATCATCCTATTTAAAAATCTAATTATAAAAATAAGCCTTGATGAAGAACTGACTGCAGCAGAGTTCAAATAAGAGCTTTTTGAATGACAGATGGTAATAAGCAAGTTAGGCAGTTAGATGATGGCTTATGTGCTAGACATTATTGGTGGTGTAACTATTGACCCATGTTAATGTGGTTACTCTGGCAAATAAAATGCAGGAAACAAAGCTACCTTGAATGACTTTATGTTGATTAGTAGAATATCTGTCAGTTAGTAGCAGGGCCTGGTCAGTTGCCAGGTCTTAAACCCTTACCACCTTGTCTTTCCCCTTTTGGTCTCTTTTCCACATGCTTTGCCATTCCTATTGCTGCTCTCACAATCTAACTCTTTAATACCACTTTGATGTTTCTGTTAAGGAATCTAATTCTGACAAGTAGAGCTAATAGGGTTAAGAGGAAGCAGAGGTAGTAGGAAAGATGTTTATCTCCTCTTGCAAGAGGTGAAAGAGTCTTTTGTCGAGAAGGCAGCCTAAAGGTCTTGTAGAGAATGGTGGTAATACAAAATGAGATGCAATAAATGGGAAAGGTAGCAGGGACACTTGCTAGCTTTGCCATCCATATGAACTGACCCCATCACCCACAACTGTAACACTGAAGAACAACTAATAAGCTGTAAGCTGGACACCTGTGATTCAAGTGTAGGGAAATGGGAATGGCAAGTAGACTTGAAAAAATCCAACCTTAGCTTGTTAAAGGCTTACCTTACCAAATATTTCAAAATGAGCATTTTTCCACCTTTTGTAGTAGCTGCACTGGAATGTGCAGCTAAGATGTAGCCATTCCTATGGCTCCCCCCACTATTTCTTTCTGCTGTGTTATTATGTGCTGAATGAACCTGGCACAGCTTTTGGGTCATTGCCAGCTGTGGGAAGTATGCCTGTGCTGGAGAAATGGGCTTTTAGTAAGTGAACCAGCAGGATTACAGCATTTCCTCAGTAATTATGATGCGGTGATTATGATACTTTCTGGCTACATCTCTCCTAGTTGATCTATAATTTTCTTGAAACAGACCATAGGAATGTCAATTTTAGTCTTTCCAGGACAGAAAGTGAATGCTGACTGTCTGTCAATTTCGGTCTTTTAAATTGTCTGCCTATGTAGAGTCAGGGAGTTTTAGGTGCAGTGAAGGTGGATGACAATTGCAAGTCATATGTTTTAGATAGCCCAGTCAAAGAGCATTGAGCAGATTCAACACTTGTGCTGCCTCAGGGGATCCTGGGACGTTAATGGAAGATGTGTGTTCATTAACAGAACAAGTTCAAGGAGGTCATAATACAGGAGGTACTGCCTGGGTCCTGTGGCATAGCCTATGACATCATTTAACTTGTCCAGCTACAAGTTTATGATTTCATTTTTCAGTCCTTTGAATCCCTTCAAAACCAAAAGAACAGAATTTATTTCCTTGTATTACCATAATGATACTTTACCCTCATTATTTTGTCCTACTACTGATAGCCCTTTCTGCATATGACTTAGCCCTTAATTTCTAAAATTATTTCTTTGTTAAGTAAAGATTAAGAAAATAGAGTCAGCTGGAGTTTCACAAAACTCATTGTGAATATGCACTATATTTTATTTGGCTATTGATATTAGACTGGTGATTTATATTATTCTTAACAAGAAACCAGTGACATTAGTGGTGCTTAGAATTGCTGCTACTGCTTTTGTCTTTGAGAATCTTTCTGCACATTTCAGCATTCAGGCCATTTCTGTGACTGAAGTATTTCAAGACCAGGGACAGAGTAATGTCAAGGTCACCTGGCTGCTAGGTGACCTGGTGAGCACTACCATAACTGAGCTAGTGGTTACTTGGAATAAAAGAGGTCTTTGCAGACATGTGATTTCCTATTTTACATTTAAAAATGCAATTATTTAATACATTAAAAATATATTATATATATATATTTCAGAAAAATACTGGTTTCTTCCTGACATGAAACAGGTTAGTGTCCCACAGGATGGAAAAAAAGAACTCCCTAGAAATACTGCTCAAAAAAAGATTTATTTCTATGTAAGTTTCTCTTGTTTGTCTGCTATCTTCAGCTAGATTTGGGAAGAATAAGTCAGCAAGTAATGCCTACACTGAACTCAGCACTTCTGCTCCCCTTCAAAAGCTACAGCCAACAAGAATGCATTGACAGATACCAAACTTGGTGAAATACTGAGCAAATAAAATCAGGTCAAAGGAACAAAGACACATAGTCTTCTGCATCTTCTGAGAAGGAAGAAGGACATGTATGTGGGCAGAAAAAAAGGCAATTGCTCATAATTGGAGGTTATATCCAATTCTGTTCAGTGTTGTGGAGCTGTTAATTACCTCTGCCCAGTCTCCCCTGACTCATGACACACAACCTGCTCACAAATGCAGCAGTGAAGGTGTGTATCTGCCATACTGCTGCCCTAATCTTTCTATTCTTCTTTCTGTGCTAATCTTGCTGGTGTTGTGCTTGCATTGGGATATAATTGTGTTAAAATTCTGGATTTTGCCCAGGTTTTTGTTTGTTCATCTATGCTTGGTCTTATTGGTGAACACACGAGCATGTATTCTTAACAGCTCAAAAAGGAAGTTGTCTTATTCCACTTTGCAGTCACTAAAGGCTACTAAGGATGTATTTCACAAAACAGGCTCATCTTCACTGACTGCAGCAGACATGCTGTTACTCTTACCTGGGCTTTGTGCATAAGACTTAGTTATCTCTGAGTCAGACTACTTGGATGTTCTCTTTTTCTGGAATTCACCAATGCTGAAGTTACTTGTCCTTAATTTTTTATTAACTCTAGTCCTCTTGATACTCTGCTGATAGCCCAAACACCTCATTTCCTAGTATTCTTTACCACTGAGTTCAGCTAGGATTGATTTTTTTTGCATCTTTGCAATATTGCCAGTGCCCTTGTGCTGCCTGGCAATAAGCATTTAGGAGATGACACAGGCTAAGGACTGGTGCAGATGAAGCTAATTGCTCTTAATTTGGAAATGCCATTTTCTGGGACTTTACTGGGTCCTATGAAAAGAGGAGGCGCCATCTTTACTGGTGAGAGCCTGTGATAAGCAAACTTGATAGACTATCATTATAGTGGCTGGAGGATCATAGTGGAAAGTCTGTTAGTACCATGTGAGATATGCCAACAGCTGTTGCCTTTATTGGCTGGGTGCTGGGGAAGACCAGCAGTGTTGAGGACTTTTCACTGAAAGCAGATCTGAACTATAAGGCTATCTTCTATTAGTGAGGTTTTCAAAGTGTTTGGAGTCTAGCCAAAGAAATATATTTACTAAATCGACCCATGAGTTATGTAATGTTTTTATAATATATTACTTTTCTCTGGGAAAACTAGAAAATATAGGACTTATCTTTCCTGAACACAGTATCACTTTTAGAAAGGGATCTATTCTTGGCTGTCAGTTGTATTGTGTACTACATTTTGGCAGTAATAGGGTGCTGAGAAATCAGAAGAGAGCTAGTCCAAGGAAGAGATAAGACCCAAGGATCTATGTTTTTATTTTCCACCTGACCCTGGTGACTAAAGCGAGGATTCATGTTTAAAATTTGTGGTTGCAATTTAGTTCTTGGAATTTGATCAAAATTGTTTGAGGTAAGGAAACAAATGCAAGAGAACTGTTCTGTTTGGATTTACTTGGTTCAGTTCCGTTTCAGATGACAAGCTTTTTTACTGTCTTCCATTTAGGTCCCACCTGCCTGTAATGCAAAATTCACTTGGACTTGTTCAGGATCAAGAAAAGGAGCCAAAAGTTACTGAAAGTTTACATGCAACTTGCAAGCAGAGTGAAAGGGGAATGATATTTAACTACCAGGTTCTAAATGACCATGAACAGAAGAAAATTGCATTGAAATGAAGCAGCTTCCCTTGAGTCAAAATATACAGAGCTAGCCTGAACATAAATTCTGTGCCTCAAGCTGTAGTACCTTTTTTTTGCTATTTATTCTGCCTTAGGAAATTGGTTGTAAGGATAAGCACTGCTTTCCAAATAGCAGTTTGTTAGCTGTCAGCAGCACCTGGATGTGACAAAACCAAAATCCAGATTTTACAGATTTTCAGTAGTGACCAGTCATTGAGTTGAAAAGAGAGGAATCCTCAGATGTTGCTTATCAAACAAAGACACAGTTTTCATGCTCAGCACCTCAAAGAAAACTTAGGTTTTCTTTCAAAAAAAGATCTTTGCTCCTTTGAAGTAATAGCAGGTGATGTGAAATGAATTTTAATCAGGACCTGTCAATACCTATCAGTGCACAGCATTCCATATCACTGATAGTAAGAGTCTGAAGAGAATGGCAAACTGGAGAAAGTAAAATTTTGAGGCAAAGCACAGGGTTTCCAGTATCCAGGCCAGGTAGGGGCACCGTATGTCTTCTGAGTATCACAATGCTTTCCAACAAAGGAAAAACACACAAGAGAACTCCTTTTATAAGTATCCTTAATATAATCCAATTTCTTGAAGGAATTTTTAAAAATCTTTCTTTAAAACCAAAATGGAATGAATGGATTTACAGAAGAAATACACATTTTACCCAAACAAATTGAACCACAGCCTGTAGTATAGTTTCGAATACTCAGTGTTTCCTGATAAAACTACCTGATGCAACAATTAAAAATATTACGTAGACACTCGACTTAGAAATTCAGAAACCAGTTTTATAATTAATAACCATCAAAATAGAAACAGTTAAAATCAGGATAATTAGGAGAGATGAATTCAAGTAATAGGTGGTGATTCTGGGTAGTATTTTTCATCTTCTGAAACATGAAGTTGCAAAGAATCTGGAGGGAGGACTAGTTGCACTAGTACATGAAAAGACAACACAACAGAGTTAGATTTTCCAAGCTTAGAAAAAAGGACAGTTTTATTTTCAACCTCAGTATATATAGATTTTTAACCATGACCAGGGATTGGACAACGAAGTATCCACCTCTCCAATCACACTGGTTAATCCAACAGTCCATCACCATCTCCTTTCAGGAGAAGGAATACAAACAACCTAGACAGTTACAATAACATTTTACTATTTACATGAAACTCTGTAAGAAATCCCACTACAAAAATGAAAACATCAGAAGGCTTTAGAAAATTAGGGTGACAGGAAATGATTGTTTTTAATGGCAAATAGGTGAAATAATAATGACTTCAAGATTCTTATCATCCTCTTCATAATGTGGTACAAAACTGGGGCATGAATTTAATCTACAGATATCAGTATTCTAAATGTGCTTCTAACATGGTTTAGTGAAAATAACCAATCAATGGTATTAAATGCTGTGAAAAATGAGGATCACATACAAAGCAAAACAGGTATGATGTTCCATAGCTTTTACAATTTCATCTCCAGTCCTCTGCAATTAAAGTCTCTTCATCTTTTCTGAAGCTCTGTTTGTTTAACCTCAGACTTTGGGACATAAACTAACATAAGACAATGCTTTTCACTGTCATTTCACTGAAGCACCTCTCCTGGCAACCAGGATAGCTGTAACTTAACTCTCATGAAACGCAGAAACTTTGCAAATTTTTCCAGGAGTCACAAGGATATTCCTGCTGGGGCATCACTGGTAAAAATAACCTTGTTGCAAGGTTTCATAGTGCTGGTCATCACAATGGGAAAAATAATATTACAAAGAAAGGAAGCAAAATTAGATGGATGAGTGGAGGAGAAACACTTTAAATATTATCTAAGAGGACACAGCCTCAAGCTGCGCCAAGGGAGATACAGGCTAGATTTAAGGAGGAAGTTTTTCATGGAAAGAGTGGTCAAATACTGGAACCATCTGCCCAGGGAGGTGGTAGAGTCACCAACCCTGGATGTGTTTAAAAAAAGACTGGATGTGGCACTTGGTGCCATAATCTAGTTGAGGTGTTAGAACATGGGTTGGACTCGATGATCTTGAAGGTCTCTCCCAACCTAAAAATTCTGTGATTCTGTGATTCTAATGGGAAAACCCACAAGATGTTATGTGCCAAAGAGATTTTACTCTTCTCAGATGCCCACACCCATTCTCACTGTAACACAGAGCAAGTCTGTGTTGTTGACAGGGAAACTGATGCTTACAGATACTCCTGCAAATGTAGGGCTGTGGTGAGTGTGGACCCACACATCACAGCACCGAGGCAGACTACAGCACAACTAGACTTGGAGAGAAATGGCAAACCTCATCCATTTCACTCACCAGACATTTGTTTTGACATCAGTCTCAGATTATGGGTGAGATTGGTAAGCTTTCTTTCCTGCCTTTTTTGCACTTTTCCACTCTTCACTGTGTCATCTCCCTTGTCACTCTCCATATCAAAAAAAAAAAAAAAAGGTATATGTTAGACCAGTGGCAATCACTCTTTTTAATATGCTGCAGGGACAGAGATGTGTCTAGATCAAGATTTTCAAGCTTGCAGCTAACCGCATGGAGAGATAAAATGAGTGTACACAGCCCATGTAGTCATGCACTAAGAGAGACTAATAGAAAAACACTCAGAGCTCAAAACAAAATCCAGTTTCACTGAACAACAATTTACCTCAGGCTTGTGTTCTTATCTTGGATTAAAAAGAAAGGGCAAGAAAAAAAGGCATTGTGCCAGGACCTTCACATAGCATATCAGGGTTTTCCATGTCCCATAAGGATCTATTTGTTTTGTTTTGTTTTTTCTGAAGAAATGGAGAGATATTTTGAAGGTTTTTTATCATGAAGTTGCATCCAAGATGGGTGTTTAAAATGAAACAACTAGACATTGTATCTATATTAGATGCTTCAAAGACACTGCTGGTAAAAACAAAAGGAATATTTATTTTCAAATATGAAATAAGATTTTAATTGTAATGAAAAATGCCATTTTCACACCTGCCTACAAATGCCTTCTCAAATACCATCAAAAGCATCATATTCCTCAGAAATTTCTGCTTTAGTTATTTCTAAGCATAACAAATCTAAGATGCAGGCATGGCTAGAATACTGTATTGAGCTTGAAGGTAATCTAAAAAATAACCTGCATTATTGTAGAGAGTTTATAAGCATTGAGGTTGTCTGTTGAACGAGTCAAGGAAGAGGCATGCTGTCTGCAAAAAAAACCACTGAGGAGCTGGACATATTTACTCCTAGCTGAGGGTTGCACATCATACCAGCTTGTGAAATTTGTCATGCTTGTGTTCAAATGAACTGTGCAACTTTACCTTCCTAAATTACTCCTCTCACAGTGCCACACCTATCCTGCTTCCTGGTCTAGTAACAAGCCAGAAAAATTACTAGAACAAAACCTATCAGAAGAACTCCCTTTTTATTCATCTGTTTAGCTGTCCCCATAACCATTAATGCTATTTCTACATTGAACCACTTATTTATATCTTCAGATCTGAGGAGTGGAGACTAAGAGGATTTGAGGCAGTGTCAGACAATGATATCGGGAATGAATTTCAGCGATTCCTGCCTCTTGAAATACTGCAAAAGCCACTCCATAATTTGTTACTGTTGTTGAGCTTTCTCTCCAGCCTGTGATCATAAAAGCCTGCCTTGCAAAGCACGTCCATTTACTGGTACAGGTGCAGAGGAGAGCATAGCTGAGAGACTGTGATGTGGTCTTTGATTTCACAGTACTGAGTCCTGAATATGACCATGCTTCCTGGATTTATTATGATGTTGTGATAAGGTAATACAACACATTAAATAACACTTACGACCTCTTGGTGCATTTTGCCTCTGAAGATTTTCTGGCACTTCTTTTTTGTGGACAGAGATGGTCTTAGATCAATGAAGGTATGAGGGTTAAAGAGAAGTATTTTTATTTTGAGTACAATTTTCAAACTGAATTACAGAGTTTGAGACTAAAATATGAAAAACAAAATTACATCTTTGGATCTGTTTCAATTTTCTTCTCCAATTTTTTTTTTCTACTGTGTTGCAGTCTGTCTTCTTTTTCTGAAAGATGACAGTGGAAGAAAATTTGTTACACTTCCCTGATGGTTCTCAATAGTTTTCTGTTAGGAAGCCCAGAGTGTGATACCATCAGGATCTATACAGATGCAGTTTGAATCTGTAGTTTTGCATTTCTGGGACATGAACATGTCTCATGGTAGAGCATTTTGTAGTGCTGTTGCCGCTGCTTCCCAGGAACCAGATTTTTGTGCACTGTCCTCCAAAGACCAGTGAGTGAGTTCATTCCTCTATTGAAACTATGGAAAAAGACAGGAAAAGAATTTTTGTTTACAAGGGAAAGAGGATTGTATTTTTCTCATTCAACTTGGAAATGCACAAAAAGCCTGGGTTTCTACTGATGGTGTCCATACTGCATAACTTGGGAAAAACCTGCAAAAATTATGAATTTTTAAAAGACTTTTGTACAACATTACCAGTTTTGTAAGTACTCCAGTAAGTCTTTATCTTCCTCTTGTTCCAAGGACATTGTTTCTCCTTTCAACATCTCAACACTTTTCAGCACATGAAGAAATTATTGATGTTTTCTTCAGTATTGCAAACACCCAAATGTAAACTAAGAATGCAGCCTCTTAACACATCCCCAGTCTACAGAGTTCTCAATGTCTGAACAGCTTTTTCACATCTCTACACACTCCCTTTCTGAGCTGCCCTCTCACTGTGAGCCACAAATCTGCACAGCATCCCTGACTACTTACTAAGCTCTGAGAATGTGTTCTCTAACATAAAGATCAACTGAAGTAAATGGCTTCTCTGGAGAGCTTAATAAAAATGCATAAAGGAGAAAGACACAGCACTGTGAAGCTGAAGAGAAAGATTAGCTTTCATACTGTATGTACATGTAGAATGACTTTATTTGTTCTCTGCATACTTTCTTCTCTATTTTTCATGGTGTTCACAGTGGTAGTCATAAGAATAAGGCACACAGCTGTCCATGTGTGCATGTAGAGATCAGGTTATTATTTTAAATAGTAAAAAACATATATGTCTGTCATTTGCACAAAAGGGGATTTTTAATATTAAGAGAATAAGCATATTATTTTAAAAAATTACTTACTCCCACTCCTAAAATGTGCTTGTTTTCAGAGGTATTTTTGTTTACCACAGTTCTTCAGTAGTGTGATTTTCAATTTGGTTTTTAATTTGATGGATATTTTTTTTTTGTTTTGTAACAAAAATAACATCAATTAAACAAAACAAAACAAAAAGCCAGCAAGATTAACTTGCTCAGTTCCAGGCAGTGTATCTTCAGCAATACTGTTGAAACAAGTATATTAACACAGTGTGCATCCTCTGTTAGCCAGCTTTACTTTCCCAGGTTCTCCCCACACTTGGAAAAAAAGCTCTTGTTTAAGTCCTCAGGCATTCTTTTCTTCATGAACTCTCTTTCTGCATTTATGGGGAAAAAAAAAAAGAAAAAATTGTAAAGTAGATGACAGAAGAAAAGAAATTGGAAGCCTCTGGTAATCTAGTAAGGAGCATGCCTACATGTCATATATATATCATATAATAATATATATTATATATTATTATATATATCATATGTATATGATACACACACACATGCATATCTATATACATACATAAATGCTAGAACAGACAGCGAGAAGAATAAAATTAGAAAAGACAATTGGAGGATATGCATTCTCAAAGCACATGAGGACAGTAAATACATAGGGGTATTTCTTATTGAGCTTCAGAGGCATGCTCAAAGGGTAGAATCAGACTGTCCATGATGAAGAGCCAGCCAAGCCTGGTTAATGAAATATTCTCTTTCAAGGTTAGCAGTGGACTCTCCCAAGGCTTTTCATACCTTCTGAGTTAAGATTTCAAGACAGCATTTCCAAACACAGTTGGACCTAGTTTCTGTCTGATGTCAAAGGGTGCAGGTGGGAAATCAAAAGTCCCAATCTTAAGAAACTGCTTGTAAAAATCTGTTTTATGTCCTAGCACCAGTCCTGCCATAGGCAATATTATTCTCATCCTCTAAGTAGACTGATTGTGGTTCAATAAAGTTGACTGAAGACCAGTCAGAAAAATCTAATGGTGCAACTGTTTCCAGGAGCTTGAGTTCTCTTCATGTGGTCCTGATGAGTTTGGCTAGTCCCTGAATCTTACAAGGCAGTAAGCCAGACAATTTTTGTGTGTGTGCGTGTGTGTGTGTGTGTGAGCCGGGGGTGGAGTAGAGTTCATCTTCAGAGCCTACTGGTTTAGAGAGCTTAATTCACAGAGTTGGCTGTGCGAAAAAAAAATGTCTAATGAATGTTTTATATGTCTTATGAAATTCGAGTACTCCCTTGGAAGAGGCAAGAGGCCCTTATTAGGGCAAGATCTGGGGAAGTGACACATCACTACTATTTGCTTTCAACCTCATATGCCAAAACAAATCTGACCCCAAGCCATTTCCATTTCTTTTACACGTTCACTCCTTTATGCTCACCTGGAGTGTGAACAGCAGCAGAATTGTAGTGAGAACAGACAAACATCAGCACTTGTGGTTTTCTGATTTGTCATGAGATGAATGTAGATTCATTTCATGTCGTAAATGATATTGAATGGGTTTACTTTTCTTTGCAAATTTAGTACTAATGATTTCATTTCTTTATGGATGACTTGTGATTTCATGGTTTCAACAAGCTCATGTGTTTCTAAAAGAGTACAAACTGAGCACTTCATTGGAAATTATGTATTTATTGTTTAGAGTTCATCTTTTGTTTGCATGTTGTTAACAGCATGCAGATGGATTAAAATGCTATTGTTCAATATTTTTTTTTNAAGTAGATGACAGAAGAAAAGAAATTGGAAGCCTCTGGTAATCTAGTAAGGAGCATGCCTACATGTCATATATATATCATATAATAATATATATTATNTGGTTCAATAAAGTTGACTGAAGACCAGTCAGAAAAATCTAATGGTGCAACTGTTTCCAGGAGCTTGAGTTCTCTTCATGTGGTCCTGATGAGTTTGGCTAGTCCCTGAATCTTACAAGGCAGTAAGCCAGACAATTTTTGTGTGTGTGCGTGTGTGTGTGTGTGTGAGCCGGGGGTGGAGTAGAGTTCATCTTCAGAGCCTACTGGTTTAGAGAGCTTAATTCACAGAGTTGGCTGTGCGAAAAAAAAATGTCTAATGAATGTTTTATATGTCTTATGAAATTCGAGTACTCCCTTGGAAGAGGCAAGAGGCCCTTATTAGGGCAAGATCTGGGGAAGTGACACATCACTACTATTTGCTTTCAACCTCATATGCCAAAACAAATCTGACCCCAAGCCATTTCCATTTCTTTTACACGTTCACTCCTTTATGCTCACCTGGAGTGTGAACAGCAGCAGAATTGTAGTGAGAACAGACAAACATCAGCACTTGTGGTTTTCTGATTTGTCATGAGATGAATGTAGATTCATTTCATGTCGTAAATGATATTGAATGGGTTTACTTTTCTTTGCAAATTTAGTACTAATGATTTCATTTCTTTATGGATGACTTGTGATTTCATGGTTTCAACAAGCTCATGTGTTTCTAAAAGAGTACAAACTGAGCACTTCATTGGAAATTATGTATTTATTGTTTAGAGTTCATCTTTTGTTTGCATGTTGTTAACAGCATGCAGATGGATTAAAATGCTATTGTTCAATATTTTTTTTTTGAAGCAATTTTGGAATAATGAAAAAGAACACTGCATGTATTTGATATGTAAAATGTGTGATTGTTTGCCCTTGTCATGAGGTGCTGTTTCTCTCTTGTGGTTTACTAATTGAAACTTTTCTAGGCAAGAGGAGAGAATGGGAGAATGACCATGATGTTGCCAACATATTCAATAAAAGACTTCACAGTAGCACATTGTTAGCAATGAAGGAAATTGCTTGCAGATTATACCAAAAAAGGAGTGATAACTGGGCACTGTAACAGATAATCCTTTTTTCTCTAAAATTTCTCTATTTTCTTTCTTTTCTTCTACATACATTATTTAAAGCATGGTGCAAAGCCTTTTCACATAGATATTTTCTATATAGGAGCTTGTTTTTGTGTATATGTGTATTCCTTTATATAAAGGAGCTGGGGATTGATTATTGTTTAGTTTAGTTTTGTTTTGCTTTGTTTTTCTGGGGTTTTTGTGACGTTTGTTTGTGACGGTGTAAAAAATAAATTGTTTGGTGAAATGGCTTGCATGTACCTTGAGGGTATCTCAGGTACACATCTTCCATGTAAGCAGCAGAATAAAAATATCTGTTAGAATGGGTATAGCTGTAATTGCTCACTTAAAACACCCCACAACATCTCATCATCTTTTATACTGTTGTTATAAGTTAAAAGGAGTCTCATGTTCTTATCATTTGCCATAAATTCAGTTTTGGTCATGAATTGAATGTACTGTAAGTATCTGTATATATTTTGTAAACACCTGCTAAGATTCACCACAATAACTTCAAATTCATCACAAAATGCATGTATTGATCTGTGCTTGCATAGATAAATAGATGATACTGAGAAGCCCCTTGACAGAGGTAAATATCAAGTACAAATGCAACAGCATAGTAAAGTATCAGAATAAAAATTATGGTACACAGTGGAAATTGTGAACTCAATATATGCAGAAACACCATTACAGTCCTTATTCTGGATTCTTGAGGTTCTGCTTGTGTCCAGGAGGAAAAGCAACAGAACTTTTAGTGGCTCCCATTTGTCATGTTTCCCTCTGAGGTGCATTGCAAAAACACAGTGCATCCTAATTGCATCATAAAAAGGGAATTATTTATAAAAGAGAGAGCTAGACCCTATGGACTGTGAGCCATTCACATCCAAACTATAAAACAAATCAAATTAATCTAACAATTCCAAAGGGAGCTATATATTTTAACCAAAATAGGGGAAGAAAAGAAGCCCACAACTGTTTGATATAAAACGGGCAGCACCATGTGAAGCAAATAGTTTGCTACTGAATAGCAGTTTCTAATTTATGAGGCAATGAGTAAGTGGCAATTAGACATAAAATTCAATATTTATATTTTGCTAGAAACTGAGTAGAAATTGGTATCATTATGTGTTTCATTATTTTCTATTAGCTCATTCAGAAGCAATATCAAACTAGCCCTTCTATTCTGAAATAATGTAGAATTGGTCCCAAATTTTTACTGGGATCAGAAGAAATAGATGGGCTTGTATTCAGAGATGTGAAATCTGTCTTGGTTTGAAAGACAGGTATCTGCTAGGGGAAGCCGGTGCTCTCCCCTTGCAATGGAGAATGCAAACCCCCTCCCTCCAAATTATTATAAATTTGAAATTAAGGGGCTTTCAGGCAAAAAAGATGTGGGAATGGGAATAACAGGGTTTTTTTACTAATATGTATATATCTAACAAAACAAGCAAACAAACAAACAAACAGCTACAGCATTAATAATAAGACAGAAACCAAGACCCTCGAGGGACCACAAATCCCAGGGCAGTCCGATCTCTGGCTCTGAGGCACCAAGCTGTAATGGTGAGAGATCCCGGGCTGGTGATGAGGTGGATGGGCAGTTCTGCAGTGGTGGCTGGAGCAGCAGAGACGTCCTGGCTGAGCAAAAGGGTGTGAGGTCAGTGTAGGCAAAAGCCTCAGAGCGACGGCGGGACAGGGTCGGGCCCTCTCCAGCAGGGCAGGAGGAGAGCTCAGAAATCCCCGGGCACACGAGCAGATGGTGGTGGGTCTTCCCAGGAGCGGAGTCGATGGTGACAGTGAAACTCCTCTCGCAACAAGCCAAAAAGCCTGGGTGTCCTCTCTCCTCGAGTACCAAGGGAAAAAGTGCCCACCCCCCAGCTCCCCTGTCCCTTCGGTCTTTCCTTCCCTGGTTTCTTTTATCTTTCGTTAAGTACCGACAATCACTAAGTCGTTAGTGTCTAAGCAACTTGAGGGAAAAAATTCCAAAAGGCAAAACAAACAAAAAAAAACCAACAACCAAATCTAACCCCCAACAGGTCTCTTTTTGCTTTTACTTCTATAAAAAGATGTTTTGTGGCAAATTCCTGCTACTAAGAGATGACTCTCTATTTAGCTACCGCAGCTTACAGAGTAGTTTACTAACCTCTGTGCCTGACTGACAACAGTCAGGGGGGACAATTAATAGGCCTGTTTCATTTTACTTCCTTTTTGCTTTCAGTAACACCCCAGGAGGAAGCAAGGATCATTTATCCCAGCTAAACTTGCTTGCTCTCACTATAAGTGCACAGCTATCATTTACTGTCTGTAACCCTATAAGTAGGTAGGAGGCAGGGTGTAACTCTGTCACTCATCTGTAGAGGGACAGTGGTGTCAGGCAGCAGAATTTTGTTAGTTTCTGCACAGCTGCTCTCCTGTGAGTGGCAGAGAACTCCAGCAGAGGAGAGAGGAGCTGGGGCAGGAGGGACTTGGGTAAAAGGCTGGAGATGGGGGAGAAGCAGCTTTTGATCTTTCCTCCAGGGTAAGCCTTGCAGAGAAATGGATCATTTCAGGAAATGGAATTGGACTAACTGTCCAGTCCTGGCCATAACTGCTGACTGTCAAGTCTGAGTTTTAAACTGTTTGTTTGATTTTTTTTTCCCTATCATAATTTAAATACAGTTCTCTGACCGTGTTTTGTTAGGAGCATACCTTAGGTCTCATTTTTTACCAGACATAGCTTTAGCCAAAAATTGCAGAAAACAAGCATACTTCACTTGGAATCAGAATAATATCTGCTGTATTTTATGATATATTAATGGAATCACAGGCAGGCTAAGGCCAGAAGGCGATCCTGGAGGTCACCAGGGGCTAAACCCTGCTCAAGCACATATTCATCTGAAGACAGAGTGTAATGTCCACAGAAACAAGAACCCTTTTGCCCACATCAGCTCCACAACCAATGGTTGACGTGCGGAGACTTTTTCCTCTCTCCATGCTGGCAGGGGGAAAGAGAACCCTGGGTCCCCATGTCCCTGTCTGTCACCTCCATAGATCTGTAGTCCCTTTGGATACTCTCCAGGTTTCCCAGCACTGTCATTGGTGTCTACATTTAAGAACATCATGGAGTAGCAGTCAAGCTTTGGGGTGAGGCAAGCTTTGGCAGTTCCCCTCAACACCCAGACCCAGGTCTCCAGCACACAGCAAACTTCTGCAGCCAGCAGGTCAGGTTGGCAGCTGATGCTGCTGTCCCCTGCAGCAGGGAGTCACCTGCTGCTGCCACTGCTGCCTCATGGTGGCCTTGCATAGGTCAGTTGCCCCAACCTCACTTGAAAGCATGGCCAGTTTCCTCAGCCTTGAGGGCAATGCACCCATGTTGCATCCTCTGTCCTGGTAGGGACAGCTGCTGGGCAATATGCCGGTGACATGTCACTACCATGCCCAAGAACATTTAGGCTTGTCTGAACTCAGAGAAAGACCCCTTCTTCTGTCCAAACTGCTGACTTTGTTTGCTGTGATCTGAGCCCAACCCTTATTAAGGCTTCTCCACAGCACCAGCTTGACCCTTCCTTATTGTGGAGTGCCTGCCACAAAGGCTGCCCCAGCACCCTCGGCCGAGGACAGCTGGTCAAAGCTTGAGGCTCCATTCCCTGTATCTGCTAGCTCAGACAGATAGCTGTCTCATTAGGTGGATATTCCTATTTGTTTAGGGCTTTTAAATCTCATTAAAGGTAAAAGTTCTTCAAATTATAGTACTGTTATAGATGAGATCCCTGTGTTACTGATTAGTCTCCTTCTTGAAACCCTCAGAAGACTAATTGCTGCTCACTGCTCTCTGTATGTTCTTCCATGTGTTCACCCCAGATGGCCAATTGATCTAATTTGATGTCTGAGGCAGCTATAGCTTCTCCTGGCCTGGCAGATATTAATGTTTCACAGTAGCATGATTACAGATTCCCTCCTTTCTGGACTGCATTTCAGCTGCAGGGGAAGGCAGACAGATCCTGCTGCCCAGCCGAAGGCAAAGACTGATGTGTGCAGCCACTGACAGCAGGCGCTTTGTCCGCAGGGAGGGGGAAACCGTGCTGGTTTTTACTGATGCTACTCTTCCTCATTGTGAGAATAAAGGGTTCAGATCTTTTAATAAACATTTGGATTTAAAAACCTGCTACTTGTGACTGAAGTCTTGGTTTTGATTATACAAGTTTTACATCAGCTTTTAAGCTATAGAGGGTTATTTATGATGAATCCCAGCTGAGGGCTAATGACATTAAAGGATTTTAGTTCTTGATTTTTCTAAAGACTACTCAGATTAAAATATTTAAATAAAACTTCACAGATGTTGCTTTTCAAAAAGGAAAGCCAGTTGTCTGTTTGTAGAAACATCAATTAGAACTAATTTTGTGTATAACCCACTGTATAAAAACCTTTGCTTCTTTTGCTGCAAAGTGTATTTCTTCCAGAGACCAAATTTCCCCCAAAATGCTGCTGCAGGTAGTGTTCATATCTTTTATCTTTAATTGCTGCTTCAAGTGGCAACTGCATTGGACAGAACCCAAATGTCCTTTGAAACAGATTAAAGTTTAATTGTAGAGGGAAGAATGGAATTAATAAATGCTCATCTGTGTTTCTTGATCTCTTTTCTGGCTTGTAAGTTAGAAGAAGATAAAAAGAGGCAATCAGTCTTAAAGCATATAATTAATTTAAATATTGGAATAACTTAGCATTCATGAATGCATCTCTGTTTTATCTCCTCATTTTACATCTTTGTTTATCTTATTAAAAAATGTGTACAGTCGATTTCATCTATGTCCAGTGTGTTGCTGAAAAGGAAAGAAAATTATTTTCATTTTACCACTAGTAAAACAAATACCCTTTTGCTTTTGTGGACAAAGGCAATTTTGCTTTTTAAGGAAAATATCAGTGGCTAATGGTATCTGGCCTGTTTGATTTACACTGGTGATGATGTCTTCATTAGTCAGAACAAAGGATAAATCTCCCCTTGCTGCAGCACATTGTTGTGCTTTCTCAACCAGCCATTTTAATTTTCAGGTTGACAACGAGTCAGAAAATCCATTATGGATGATCAAATCTCATTTAAAATAGTCTTTGCCTCTAAAATGATGAGCTGAACTGATCTAAAGTAAGAGAAAGATATATTTGCTGCAGTCTGCTGGTTCAGATGCTGTCTGGTTGTCATTCTGCGTGCTGACCCTTACCTGGTTCTTCCCTGCGCTGCTGATCTTGATCTCTTTATCCACTTTGTCAAGGCAAGATAGAGATCCAGGGAGAGCCTGTCCTACACTCGGTGGATGGGTGAGAGGAGGGTTCACCAGGTCTCCTCAACATGGTTTGGGGGTTACTGTGACTAAGCACCATTCCCATTTAGCATTTCAATTTGCCAAGGCAGGGAACCTGACACACTTTTATCCTTGGGCATAGACACAGCATCTATGGTGTTTTTTTGGGTTGATCTGGTGAGATACAAAACCTTTGACTTCCTGCATGCCAGTGTGCCCAGGACCTGAAACTAATAGGGATTCATCAGGATCAGTAATTATCAAGGAATTCCTCTGTGACTTAAGGTTTGCTAGTTTTGCAGTGAGACTTTTTGGAACCGGGCTGTAAATGTAAATACTACTTTGCAAATTCACATTGTTTCTAAATTTTGTGACAAGGGTCACAGCAACTCTACCAAGCCAAGAGTTAGAGTAGATGCTGTAGTGAGGAAGTAGAGGCTCTACAACTGCTCCATGAAATAAAAGTGCTAATGCATAGGTCTGACCTGTTTTTTTAACTAGCCTGTGGCTCCCCACACAATCTGCATGTGTGTTTGCCAACCAATCTCAACTTGAAGTAATATGAGAAATTCTGTTACCTTCAGTTGAGGCTTTTAAGGACACAAAATATAAAAACTTCCCATCAGGATGAATCTCATATATGCGCATAAACATACATATGTGTGTGCATGCATATATTGTCTGTCTGTCTGTCTGTCTGTCTGTCTGTCTATCTATCTATCTATCTATCTATCTATCTATCTATCTATCTCTATATCTATATATAAAATACTCACACATTTATCAGTATGCATTTCCCTTAGAAAAAAAATATCCTCGTGGTGGCCTGTTGGTTAGGTCATGCAATTCAAATTAAAAGACAAGTTCAAGTCCTTGTCCGGAACCGGGCAGATTGTCCACAGGCTAATGATTTTACATTCCTGCAATTTTACAGTTTTCCTCCCAGTGTAAGAACCAGACCAGGTTATTCAGAAAGATGTGGAAGCTTCAGTGCACAGCGTGCACACAGAGTTAACACTGCTCTCCTGCCAATACTGCAACATTGCCCTTGATAGTTCTGCCTCTTTACATGGAAAGAAACAATACTGTTTTCTTTTAAACTGTACACTCACAGCTGGATTTTAAGCCTTACAGTACCTCATGATAGCCTTAAAAAAGGATATAAAGATATTGCTTTTTTCATAAACCAACTTTAATTTCTTTTTGTTTGTAACACAATACTACATATCCTTTTCTAACAAGAACAGTGTGATTCCTGGGCAAAAAGGTAATTTGAAATCTTTTGCTAGCAGGCTGGTAATGATTTTTCTTATTTGCGCTGTTTTGTGGTCCAAACTTTCTAAAGTATTTTTCTCTGTGCAGAATTATTTGCAGAATTATTTTTGTGGCTTATACACTTCAGCTGATTCTGCTAAGAAGAACCACAGAAAATTATGTTTATTTCCTCACTGTAATTCCCCCAGTCTCAAAGTGAGGTGTTCTCCACTCACACTCTCCATGTAAAAAATACAAACAAGCAAAATAAAAAGATTAATTATCACTTTACAATACCAGTTTTATATTTTCTTAAAGTGTAATCTTTAATGATGCCAATGGGAAAAAAAGAATGCCATTCAGGTTGTTGTTTTAAGATTTTATTTTTGTTCACTAAGAGAATAAATATTCTGTATTTACTTCTATCCATCTGCTTTTGGTTTAGGCATTCTGTTTCTTCTGTTTCTTACATTCTGAATGGGCTTTTAGTGAGAGTTTTTTAAGTACAGGCAGAAATAAAGTGCTTATTTGTATTTTAAATACTATCCTACAACTTGATCTGTTATTCCAGCAAAAAAACAAAGCAAAACAAAAACCCTGCAAACAAGCAAACAAACAAAAAAAACCAAAACAAAAACCCCCACGAAAACAAAAAAAAAAAACCCAAAACAAACAAAAAGCCCCACTTCTTACAATGCCAAATCTGTAAAGCCTTATTGCAGAATAGCCTGTATAGAGAGTGCGGTGAAACAACACCTTCTAACACTATCAAACCCCACAGCAATATTTTGTTTGTGTAATGGTAATGACTTAATGCAGCAATTGCACTAAGCTGCTCTGATGGTTTCAGCAAGTCCCTGAGTTTGCAATCTTCAACCAAGAGTTTTGCAATCTCCGTGAGTTAAATGTTTCCACAATAAAAATCCTTGATAATATCTGTGCATTAGCAACACACAGCCCATCCCAGCATTAGGTAAATGCAATAGAAGGTGGTGAAGCCTGGGTAAAAAGCTTGTTTTTTCTCTGGAAAGTTTGGCAAAGCTAAAGGATAAAATTATGTTTGACAAAAATCTGCCTTTTCTGATAAACCAAATCTTATGTTTTAGGCCTTCCATTAAATGAAAGCACTTTTCTGTAGCACTCACTGTCCTTGTGATGGACAGATGGACAAGAGCTTTTATGTGGCCAGGTGGAACCCCAAGAGGTATGCACTGTCAGCCTTCTCCTCTAAGAGGTCCATGCCACAATTGAATGATTATTTGTACAGTAGTTCTGTGCAAGAATCACAAACCTTTTAGGGTGTGATTAGGGTGGAACTGTTAGTCAACCTATTGAAGAAATCAATCATAAATAAAATATGTGGGTGAACAATGGATAGTGGGAATGCTCAGCCAAGATTTGTGGCAAGGCTGAACTGTGATCTCAAAGGAGTGGTAGCACAAATTTAGAATTATCCTGTCCCAGAGCCTTGATATAAAATAGAAAAGAAGTTCAGTGGGGATTCCAGCTTGTTTTCTCTGTTTCAAAGTTGTGCAACTTTGGGTTATTTTTATATGAAGACTGAAAAACTCAGGCATTTAAAATACTGCAGAACAAAATTTGTAGAGCCTTTCAACTGTAAGTAATAAGTGGAACTGCATTTACTTATTTAAGGTCAAAGGTGATAAGAAAAAAAGAACAAATTGTATATACAAGAAAAAAATGAGCTAAAATGCCTGTTTTTACAAAATGAGGTTAATTCCTTGAATTGCCTCAAGCAAAGCAACAGAGTCAGTCAGCATGCACAAATTTTTAAGAGGGTTGTGGTGGTGATGATGGTGGAAACTCTTCATGGTAAGCCCATTATTACCTCTGTGAAAAGAATTAACATTTGGTGACATCCAACTAATATTTTCCAGTGAAACAAATGTGAGGGATTCACAGCCCTTTCTTCTTCACGTTCACGGGAGGTTATTTCTAGTAAATGCTTCCAGAAAGAATTAGCTTTGAAAAATTACAGATGAAGATGAATAAGACTTTCTTCTAAGGTGCCTCAGAACTTGATCACACTAATGTGACCAATCTGCTATAAATCCATGGATTGCTAAGGATTTCACTACTTTTATATTTCATTTTTATTGTAACATTTTGTATATAATTGTACAGATTCTTTCTGTGTCTGGGCTCCCTGTCTGTACTGATAAGACCAAAATTTTTTTTTTTTGGCGGCAAAAACTTGACAGGGAAGCTTGTGCAGTCTCAACATCTTTTCACAGAATTTGTTTCTTAGATTTTCACTGCTTGTGAAAAACTCAGCCCCACTTGCACAATTTCAAGGACCCTGAGTTGTTACAAAATGTATTCCAAGAAAGCATATTTCAGTATGTCTAATTTCTTATATGTATTTGTGCCCACCTGCTGATCAGTGAGTTTCTTAAGTCTTGATGAATCCCTTAAAATATGAGTAATGCTGCTACTGACACTCTAGGCCCCATCCTATACATTTATGGAATATTATGTTTCAGAAAAGAATGCATTTCATACCTGTGTATGAACTATTGAAGGATTATGGTATCTGCCATTACTGTGTTACTATAGCACTTAAAAATGCTGGTGGCAGATTTGAACCCCCTTGTGCCCAGCATTTTGCAATCTCAGAATACAACACTAATTTTCCACAAAGCTACATTCTAGGTGTGCTTCACTCTAAGGCAGAAGGCATTAAGATATATAGTGTTATCTGATATTACTAGCACTAAAATTGTCATTTTGCCCAAGTCACAAAGTTCACATTATGGCTCATCATTCTGAGAAATTTCTTCCCTGTAATTCACATGGGTCCTTTGAAAGTATGGTCCTTGTTTGGAATGGTGAATAAAGGAAGCTGAAATACTCATCCTTTTCATTAAAGTTCTCATTGTTTAGGATTATGCAGGTAAAGGAAAGCCAAAGGCCCAGACTCAGATCATAACACTTCATAAAACAGGCAAAGAGCAAAGTGTTTTGCCTTGTCAGCAAGGGCCTGCTTTTTTAAATCCCCTGGAAATGCCATTATGTTTGTTAAATAACTGCTTATTTGAGGCCTGAATATTGTTTTAGCACCAACAACCTGCTCAAAAATGTCTGTTTTATAAGAGGGGTCTAAAATGCAATTCTAACTTGCATTTTTTGTTCTTTCTGAAGAACTGTGCTAAGAGAGTTTGTGTAATAATAAATTGCATTCCTTTTTTTATCAAACCTCTCAACAGGAACTAATAATAGATGCAACACGCCATTTTGTCCTTTTGCAGAGAATAGGAAGAACTCAGTTTCTTGTTCAGTACACTGTGCACTGTCCAGCACTTTGTACTCCCATATCCTTGCTAAAAACAACACAATTTTTTTAAGAGCTATTATTGCTTCTACAGTAACATAAATCTAGAGCAACTATAATAACTGGATCTGCTGAAATGGTTTCTAGTGGAAACAAATTCCATCCAAAATGTTGTTGTGGCCTGATTTCTTCAATGTGTTTTTGGAAAACGTTCCAGTGAGTTTTGATTTTGCTACTACATATTATAGTTTGAGATGCTGAAGTCTGTATATTTTAACTTTATTGAGAACTTTTCCACTTTGTTGATGATGAAATAATAGCAGATTATAAAAATGGTACCTGACAGACTGTACCTGTGACTTAAGTATTCTGTATTTTGTGCGACTCAAATTTCTGGGAACAGTGCTGCACTGAAAGCTTGGAATGGTGCTTCTGCCCTTTTTATCTGTAAATCAGCTTCACATTCCCTCCTTTCACTCAACACTGCTTTGATCATAGTTGTTAAAACAACAATTCTAACCTGCTCAAATTTTCTAAGTAACTTGAGTAGCTGGTCTCATTGCTACCTCTAATGCTCTGAGTGAGAGAGAACCTTTGCAGCACCAGGGCTTTGCCTTCCTGAAATTCAAAGGTGTTACTATGGCTGTGAAAACATATTTGAGTTATTTTAAAATCAATTATGTTGGGCATAGTTAGAAGGTAAGTTTGTTAAACAGTACAGGGTCTATAGACATACCAGAGCACAGTGTTAAAGCAATTAACCTCCAGCAAAGTTCATTAGCTTAGGCTGGCAGTGTACATCTCAGCAGGGCAGGCTGGCCTGGCCAGGTCTGTGCAGAAGCAAGGTCCTGGGTTCTCGTCTGGTTTATGTGAGCTGATATGGAGGGGGGTGTGCAGGAAAAAAAAACAATTGTGTTTATCAAAGCCGGCATTTTGCTATATAAGCAGTGTTTGCTTGGCATATGGATTTAAATGGGTAAAAGAGATAATTTCTCCTGATATGAGTGAAACTGAGTGAAATACAAAATCTTGTAAATTAAAGAGGTTCAGTATAAGTAATTTTTTTACCCTGTTGACTCTGAAAGTAATAAATGTAAACTACATTCTTGTCCCAGACATGAATCCAGGTTTTAAATCCTCAGAATTCTTTTTTCTTTTGCCCAGCCATAGAAATGATTTCTCTTGTCAGAGATAGACATTTTATAAGCAATTTATTTTCTATACAAATATATTTGCAGGAAAGCTTTGTTCATTGCAGAAAAATGTTTTCTATATTCAGAAACATTATTTTCTTCTAAACTGAAAAGATGTCTACAAAAATGGATGTTTCACTATTTAATTTGTTCAATATTTAATTTTTTTCAATTTTTAATGTATATTCATTTATTCTTCAACATTTCTTTTGTAAAATTAAATTAGTACCTTATAAAAATTGGTTCACTTAAAATTTTATACTTTATTTAAACTCCAGAACTGTTCTAGAGAGGATTAGGTGAATTGCTGTATTTTGTTAGTCAGGTTGCTATAGCTTGACTAGGCCAGATGAGTTACAAATAAAGTTTTTATAAGTAAAATCCTTTCATATGCATGTTTGTTTTCAGTTCTTTTTATTTCTTCCTCTCTATATTCTTCTTTGCAAGTCAGAAACCTTGGGACAGATCAACTTGTGTCTAGTTGATCTCAGTTCTTCCATAAACTAGGTATATACTTTTAACTCAAATTCTACTGTGCCAGTTAGAGAGGTATTGTTTTCTCATCCATGAGGCATACTGAGGGTGTATTCCATGTACCTTCTAAAAGTCTGCCATAGTTGGAGACATGTAAATGTTGAAAACAAGGGAGGGTAAAAGAGCACCAACACAGTGTAGGTTTGGGATTACCTTTGTAGAGATATTGAGGTCCATTGGTTCCTCACAAAATTCCTCTAGGCAGTAAAGGTACCTCCCTGGTTTCTACAGATGCTGCTGAGGTGAGCTCAGTGACAGCCATTGCCAGAAATTCAGGTGAAAGCACAAACACACTAGTTCATTACAGATCATCACCTGGCAAATTTACACTGCATTACCTAATTACCCACTTTCTTTTATGTTCTACCAGGACTGTGTAAGCCTACAATATTTAAAAACTAAGCACAAACTCAACCAGCTTCCATGTACAGATAATAATTATAGGATAACCACTCATATATTATCTTGCAAAAATAATATGGGCTTTACTTTCTGTCAATCTTTTGATTGTTGCCTTGTGGAAGCACATACAGACCTTGGATATCAGCCATTCATTCTGAAGCTAATATTTTGAAAGAGCGAAATATAACGATGGTCATTGCTTTAAAATTGTTGGTTTACAGCTGACAGGTTTTATGACAGATAACCAGACTTTAATACAATGTTGTATTTAGGAGAATAAACAAAGTTATAAAGTTATTCAGCATTTTGTGTTGTTGAAAGATCAGTCTGTTATTTTGTGGGTTTTTTTGTTTCTGTTTTTTTTGTTTTTTTTTAATGTGAGGATCAGCATTAAATTTGTACACCTTGGTGACCTTTCACTGTAATGGTTGGTTTAAAAACTTATGTGGCTTTCATCAGTCAGGACTTGGTACAGTTTAAAAGATGTTTCATACCATCCAGACTAAATACAACAAAAGAAAAAAATTGCAAATTCAGGGTCAAGTCCATGTGTATTGGAAAAAGAAATAATACACTTCATGGTGGTGTAAATCACATTATATGAAAAGCAAAGACTAAATTAAGTATTTTATGCCTAAATAAGAGGAAATACTGAATGACCTGTCAGAACATGTTGCTTTTCAAAGTTTTTAACAGCTTCAGGCACTCAAAACTTCATTGAAAACTGCAGTGCCAAGGCATATGCTTTTGATATGTCATCTAGCAAGTTTCATGTTCCAAGTTTGCCAGTTACTATTAGTTCCATAGTTGAAATATTGTTGTGAACTATGAAATATTTATCTGAAAACTTAAAATGCAACATACTGCTTGCTAAGAGTATTTACAATATCAGATCACAAGAGCCAGAAACCATTGGTAGTTTGCAGAAAATGAATTGTTTATGAAGTATGATGCAAATTATAAGGTGCTAAAATTATGCTAAAGCCAAAAACAAATGAAAAATTTGTATTGAGCAGTACATAAGTAGTTTTTTACTAGGTGGAGAGAAATCTCAAGAAAATCTCAAACAGACATTTCAATAGACCAAAACTTTCATCAGTTGTGGTAAGGAGTAAAGTAAGTAGATAGAGATGACAAAGTCATATTAGTCATCAGGGTACTGCTGATATCCTCAAACATGAGAAACTAATTAAAACCTCTCTTCATACCTCCAGATACAGACAAAAGGACATAATTTTCTAAGATTATTTTTTGTGATGTATGGTTAAGACTGAACTTATCAGTCCTCAACTTTGTTTATGAGTTCTTTCTGAGATGCCTTGCTTTAAGTCAAATTTGGTAAAAGGAGTTACTTCAGAAATTAATTTGGCCTGTTGTTCCTCCAGACTCTTTACTGAAGCATAAAATAAGGTAGGAATTAGAAATGTATAATTGCTTCCTAAAACTCAAACATTAAACTTGTGCACACAGACTGCAGGAAGGTTTTGTAAGCAGTGGGATTTCACCATCTTTGTTGAAAACCTGATTTGGCTGCTAGGAAAAAACCCTACAAAATAATGGGCGAAATCTTCCAATGAACTTTGGATCTTTAGGCTACTAGATGGAGAAAGATGTGTCAATTGGTAGAAATATAATCTTATCAGGGAGGTTATTACAAATAGTGCCTTTCTGAAAAAGATTATTTGCACAGAGAAGAAACAGACATATCTGAAAATTAAAAACTTTATTTCATTTTAATTTCTATTTGGAACAGACTTATTAATTAGTTTGTGCACTAGAATGCAAAGACAGATGAATCAGCTAATGAAATTCATAATGTTTATAATAGTTGACAAAAAAATACCTATGATTGGAAATAAAGCACTATGTCTTGGTTTAATTTCTAGGCATATTGCTATATTATCAAAAAGTCTTATCTAGGATATAACAGACTCTTCAATTTATGCAGGAATTAGCCTTTTCAGAGACATCCTAAAAAGATGCCGAATTTGAAACACTCAAAACAAGTAAGCATAGAAAATACAAGAAATTGGCTTAATTTAGATTTTCAAGAGCATCTTACCTTCCTTTAGACACTGTCCTAAAAAAACAGACACATGTACTTCCATCATGTGGAAGCTTCCACTTGTCAGTTGAATTCACTAGCAAATGAGTGGATGTCAAAACGAACATCTGCAAAATTCAGAACAGCAACCTAAAGAGCAAATTTTCTCTATCAAATATATCTGGAAATATATGCTATTTGATCAAATTCTTATTTACATCTGAGAACAAGTAGCATCAGCATGACAAAGTTGCAGTTAAAATAAATTTTGAGGAAGATTATGGCTTTTTCTGGAGCCCAACAAGTTTTAAATGGTTCTCCAATAGATTTTTAAAATTTTTGTTTAAAACAACTGAACACAAAAGAAGTTGCCAGTGCAAAAATGTTTTACTTTGGCCAAATATAGAATTGCAGATATCATGGCTCTTTATTCAGAGAGACATTTATTATATCTGTTCCTTTTAACATTTTATAATGAGTGGAAGTCTTATCTGACATAATTTTAATCAAGAGTCAATGGAGCATGAATTATAGCTGTATCTAGGGTTGGATTGTGGATGTTCTGCCTAAGCAGAGAACACTTCACAAAATGAACACAACTTCTGCAACTCCACCATGGATGTGTTTTATCTTCTGTTTGTGGCAGTAAGAATATTTCAGGACACGTGGTGATGGATTCTCCTTCCTTTTGTGACTGCTCTCACAACATTTTAAAGACACCATTTAAAAAATCATTTAACGCTAGGATGTACTAGCAGCACACTGGTCCAGTGTGGCTGAACGGGGTTTTAGAACTGCAGAAAGCTCCTGTGCTGTTTATTAGCTTAACTACCATGACACAGTCCCTTTCCTTATCTGATTTTGACAGACACCTCTTTTTCTCTCCTGGGTTTACCAGCACAAATGTAAGGTTTGTATTAACAAAGCATCTCAGATGTGATTTTCTCACAATTGCAGCTTTTATCACAAGACTTCCATGATTTTGGGCTGCATCAGGATCAAATCCAGAAATTTTGTGGTGAAATCCATGTAGTTTTTGAGACATTTCCAATGAAGGGCTAAATTATGTATGTTTTCCTAATCTTTCTCTTTCCTTCTATTAAAATGCAAGCCTCAAATCTACTGAAAAGATACCTCAATACGCACACACATTGGCTTCATTGCTCCTGGCACAGATGAAAGTTTATCCCAAGCAATGGCCATTGAATGAAGCATGACAAGAATGCTGACCCTTTTCATTCCATGATCGAGTTACTTTTGGAAGGTCTTTCATCATGGAAGAGATGGGAAGAAACTCTCCCCTCACTGTAAAAGCTATGATAAAACTGTACCCAGAGCTCTTCTTTTTTTTACATTTCAATCCATTCCTTTCTATTCCTAAATTTGCCACTTGCTCACTGGATGATCTCCAGGAAATCTGCTGTTCCTTCTTTCACTCTTCCAATTTCAAACATGGATGCTAAGATGTCCCTTCACATACTGAGATCTACTGATAGAAAATATTACATTGGCCAATGCCTTTATACTTATAATAACCAAATCTCTCTGAGCGTACAAATTTTCTACAGAAATGTAAATAAGAAAATATACCTAAATACATCCCTGATCAGCTAGTCATAGTATTTAAAGACTGTCATAACATTGTCCAGGCAAATCTGATTTGAATGGCACTATCCCAGAAATGTATTTTTCCTGGTTGCATTTTGTGTGAAAGATTAGCTCAAATTAAACTCTTTCCCCTTTATACCATCACTGAATTATAAAGACTTTTATGGGGATGATAGAGAATATGCATGAAGTTGTTACAGGAATGAAACTTGTGTCTTGGTTAAATTGCATTCATTAAAAATAATAAAAGAATCAGTCAGGGCTGAGATTTTTTTTTAATGTATTTTGTATCAAAACTTTTCTGCATCAAGTTCATGCTATGATACACTGGAAACCTATTTTGAACCTGCTGTCTTGTGACATGATTCAAACATCCTCTTGTAAGTTGTAAATTTACATTTGTCAGCATCACAAAATCAATACACATTTAAACACATCTTGTATTACGCAGCCACTAGGGTCCCCTGGCTAAAATGACATCAGTAGCAGAGTTCAAGTCTAACAGATTTCCTTTCTGTACTATGATCTAACCTCTAAATTATATAAGACTCTGGGAAGTAAAATTTTCATTCACTTCTGTAAGTTCCAGAAATTGTCAGAGTTTTCTTAAAAAAATAAGTAAGGAATATGTATCAATGCTTTATAGAGCAGTGTAATGTCTCCATGAGGTATTGAAATGCATTTGAGTAACAACCATATTTTTTTATAGAGAACACAAAAGATATATAACTCCTGCAATATTATCGAACCAATGCATGCTTCAAATCAGAAAGTGCAGCAGGTTAATTTCAAAGGTGTGTTTTTTATCTTAGCAACAAATAGCCCATAAGTCTATATCAGACATTTATAAATGTATTGAAATTGGGTCAGTGCTAAACTGTAGATCACAGCAGCTGAGCAGCTTTGACACTGACTGGTAGCAGAGAGAAAAAGAACAGGATGAGAGCTGAAGATATAGTGTGCCTTGTAACTTCAGTGGGTAGCATAGCAACTGGAGAAATGTGGGAGAAATATCCCCTTGTGGACTTAATAGAACTGGAAATATATTTAGTCTACAACACAGCTTTTATGCCCAGCTTGCAAAATTTTTCAATTTGGTGTTGCTCCAGGTTAGAAAACATACCAGCTGAAAAATGTGAATTGGAATCATTTGCCATCAGTTCTTAATGTAATGACTGATTTCCCACTCTGTATTCAGCAAGCTGCAGGCAATGGGTTTGAAGTGAATCCAGGTGGAAGTAAGCCAGACATGTTAAATTTAAGACCTCTATTTCACAACTCCCTACAGAAATTGAGCAAATAATGTAGCTGAAGTGCTTTCTGCACACTGTGTAACCCAACTCTTTTGGCATTCTGATTAATTTCTTGCCCTTTTCTGCTGTACACACCATTAAAAAGTACATGAAGAGGAGGAAGGAGTCGTAACAGGATCTATCAAATGTTAGATATAAAATATTCTTGTATTATTTTTAAATTTAGATACCAACAGCAGGAAAAGACAGAGGTACATATTAAGTACTGTGGTAAGTATTCAGGCTCTTCAATTTAATTGGTATTTTCACATCTATTGTCTGGTTAGTGCTAGCAGCAATGAAAATGTATTGTAATCCAGTGCCCAGAGTTTAGGTATGCTCACTTTCATTTAACTTCAAGTCCAGGCTTAATACATAATCTTCCTTCTGGAATGAAGTTTCTGAGTACTGTGCAGTGGTAACACTCTGACTTTTTAGAAACATAATGAGATGATTTTCATCCAATTTTTAGCCTCTTATAGTGCACTTTAATGCAGTGGAAGCTTCTGATGAGAAAGGCCAGATTGGCATATTGAATTTTCTGGATGCCAACAGAAATCTCATTCTAGCCAGATGGAACTAAAGCATTAAATAGATAATTTTATTTCACATAGAAACATTTTAATGATCATTTCTGCACTAACTGTCTTTCTATTTAGTTTTAATAAAATTTTGCACTCTATTGGCTGAGAATATAGAAGATCTTGCCAATGAATTCTTACATTAATTTATGGAATCTAAGTTAAATGTATAAAAAAAATCCCAACACCAAACAACCAAGCCCTGATGGTAAGAACCAAGGTTATATTGATTCCTTATGATGCTGGATGGGTGGAGTTAAGGAATTTGTAAGTACAAAAAATGTTTTGAACCAAGATTAACAGGGAGTTCAAAATGTGAAACAGAAATGGAGCATTACCAATATGTTGGCACCTGAAAATTACCGATGTCAAAATTACCTGTATCAATTTGTTCTAGTTTAGTAGTTGGGCCCTGTTGTGTTTGACAGCTGTCTGTTCTGAATAGGGGTGTGTTTGGTAAGGTAGGACAGGTTTGGAATCCCAGCACTTGAAACAATGGAGTATCTAGCATACCCACCTGGTTTGAGCATACAAGCAAAGGCGCACTTGTGTGATTGTAAGAACTCATTATAGTTTCTTGTCCACTTTGGCTTCTTGTCCAGTTTGTTTCTCCCTGTTAAGGATTACACAGAGGATAATAATTTGTCCTGTTTAACTAACCTTCCTAATACATAGTTTTATATATTGAGAAAGGTTCTTTAAATAATTATACACGTAGGGAAAAACTACATTTTTGCTGACTGATTTGATGGTTTCTTTCACTATGTGCACATCTACATTTGTTGTCCTGTGATTGATGGAAAAATACTCAGGAGAAGCAAAGATTCTAGCACTTAAAAGACTGAAATTTAAATTAATGTATGAAATATGAATTTATGCTCATAAAGTGAAAAATAGTAAAAATTGTATTTAATCTGACACTTTTTTCCAATGGAAATGATGAATAATGGAAATCAACATAGTATGAAGAAATATAAACTTGTACACTGAATTCATTCAATTAAATTAGGATTTCTCAGATATTGCCTCACTACAAAAAAGCCACTTTCTATACATAAGTTTTTTGTGGCAAATGGCTTGTTAAATTTCTATTATTATTATTATTGCCACAATAACGCAAGCTCTATTTCATGGCCAGAATGGTACTGCAGAGCAAACACAAGAAATGCTGAATCTTTTTTCTATAGTCCTTTGTTTTTTGCATTTGACTCTTGTGAAGATTATTTTGCTTTCCCCAGCAGCCTCTGAAGCTGGTGATTTTGTAATCTGGTCAGTGAGCTGTGAATAAGTAAGAGAGAGAATAACATGATGGGCATCAATAGAAACCTACTCACTAAGGCAGAGACACATATGCTGGTGCTTTTATTTATTTGTTGCTTGTTTTCTTTTCGTTTGTGGTGAAGGCTTTTTGTTTGTTTTGGGGTTTTTTTGTTTGTTTGTAAAAGCAGGGTCCTTATCAATATCTGGAAGTTGGACAGAGCAACGCAGACTTCCAACCAATATGGTTCCATCATACATCCCTTTATTCCCTGAAATGGCTGGTTGAATACAGTTTCAGATAGTTTACAGTTACAGGTGCATTCTAATTGGTGTTCAGTGTAAAAAGGAATGCAAAACAATCTCACTTTAAGGTAGCTAACATAATCTCACTATAACTATCTTATTTAATACATACACACACCTTAATCTAAATTCTAACTGCTCCCAGGCTTCTTAACTTCTAATATGGGCCTAAACTTGGGGTCCAGTTTGGGATAGCTCAAACTTCATTCCAAAGAACCTCATGTCCATGTTCTCTAAGAAATTCTGTTACATGTTTGTGTTTTTTTTTTCAACAGACCACATTAATTATCAGTAAAGAGGCATTTTTTACGTTAGCTCCTTGGATTAAAAATAAGTTGTTATTGAAATCTGACTCAGTAAAATTCCTTTACTTCTTTTAACTTCCTTAAGATAACTCATCTTTCCCTCTTAGTAGTTAGGGATTTTGTTGAGTTGCTCAAATGATTTATTTTTCTATTACGATCTTTGTTCTTATTAAAATATAGTTTCTATTTACTGTATATAAATTCAAGTTAGCAATTTGTTTGTCTTTTATTTTAATTTCTTCACCCAATTGTGTAGTTCCTATCCATCTCCAAGGGGTGCCTGCCAATCTGTTCAATAATGTCACATTAGGAACCAGTACCCCTGACTCCAAAGATACTAGTCTGTAAAGCAGCAGAAATAGTGCTGCAGGTGTGAGCTGGCCCCCTGCCCACTCCAGTCCTGACAGCTTCATAAATCTTGACCCTGCCATAGCTCCACAATTACATTTCATGACACAATGCCAAGCACTGTTATTCACCCAGTGCCCTAATTTACATTTCCCAAGACAAAAGAACATGCAGGTACTGTTTAAGAGCACTCTTTGCTTTTACATTTGTCCAAGGGTTAGTTTTAGGTCACGCAGAAGAAACCTGGCAAAGGGGATGGTGGTGAATAAACTTTAAAACAAATTAAAACTTAATAAAGATTAAGGAAAACGCAAGACTCAAGCTCTCATTGTTCTCATGCCAGCTGAAACTATAGATCAGTGTATTTTTTATTTCAGAAATGGGCAGTTGCTATTTCTTTTGTGGAGCATAAAATAACTGTTATGCTCTTTTGACTGTGTTTGATGAGACAAACTTTCCCTGCATATATGTCCTTGGTACAAGTTTAGTGCTAGGAACACCCTAAAATAAAGATGGAACTTGAAAACCCAGAGGAAAGTAATCTGCTGCCTTGTGCCACCAGGCATCATTACAGGACCGGGATTTATATCTCCTAACTTTAGACATCTACACTGCCTATATGTGTTTTTGCACCTCAGCTCTGACCAACTTCATACACAATAGGTGAAAATAAGCACAGCAAGGCCATGACTCACATCTGCCATAGATGACTATTCAGGTTGAGATGAGTTGTGCCCAGAAGTGTTTGTTCATCTATTGTCTTCACTAGAGGTTGTCTAGAGAATTACTACAGCATGAAATTACTACACTGGAGGCATCTAATGTCAGGTCATCTGAGTGCCACCCTGTCCTGTGATAGGCCAAATGTGATAAGGTTTCCAGCGAGAACATTCAGCACTGTAAAAAAGATGGCATAAGTATTGAAAAATTGTTTTTCAGAACTCTGCAGAGTTTATGGTTATTATTTATGGTTATGCTGTATGTTTAGAACTAGGATTCACAGGTTTTTGTTACGACAGCTACTGGGCACTACACATGATATGGGATTTTCCTCTGAGCTTCCTGTTAAGATGCAAAGTGTGAATTTGGTCTATGGCCAGTTCATCATCTGGTCTACACAGGAGATTGGGAACAAAAAGCAATAAGGAAATGACAACAGTTAAAAATAGATTTTAATGGCTCAGATGCAACAATGGCATGAGCATTATCCAGCTTCTGTTAGGGAAATTGTTTGAAAGACAATTCTTTCTAATAAATTCCATGAGTTTTACTTAAAAAACCAAGCATAAAGAGGATGCTGAGTGTGAGCCTGAAGCTTCTTGTTTGAAAATTCACCACAAGAGGGAAATAATCATAAGCTGGTGGTCTTCAAACTCTTTAAGCTGAATGTCAAATAATATTTAAATAGGGCAAGGAAAAGCTGTGAACAACTTCAAGACTCCACATCATAGTAGAGGAGGGAGAGACTGCGCTGCAAGGTCATGGATGCATTGCTTGTCTCTCTCAGTGAGACAGGTAAATAATCTTTGTAAACCTCAGTATTTTGTGCACATTGAAGCACTGATGTTCCATTATTCAATTCTGAACAAAAGAAAGTTGCAAATACGAAGACAATAGATGATCATCTGGAAAAAAATTTGTCTTGTGAAGGTGTGGAAGGGCAACTGCTGTGCAGTAGAACTTTAGCATATTCCACATCCTTGACATTTGAAAACTAGGAGCAAGCCAGCTAAAGATGACATCTTTGAAATATTAATATATATATCATTATCTATGGTAAATGAGTAAGAAAGTAGCCTCAAATACCTCAGGAAGGAGATCTTACAATTTTGACCTTAATTTGACAGTTATCCACAGGAGCTCAAAGAAACATGATGAGAGTTTAGTCTGGAAATGAGTTAGGTCTGGAATAAAAGGTTAGGATGTGTGACTCTGTGGCTCAGAGATAGTAGCTGAATGTCCAAAGAAGAAGGTGGATGTCGGGATCAGAGAGACAGGAGAGTGGAATAGTGGGTGAGATTAGGATAGGGGAAGAGAACAACCCTTAAAAGTCCAAAAACCAAAGGAATGAAGGGAAAAAAAGAAGGCAAAAGGACATGTCCACACCTGTTTAAATCCTCTCCCTACAGGAGGAAAACTGAAAAAAATGTAAAATAAACAAACTTGGCACATTTTTTAAGATAACCCACACCACAAGATTTCTTGTTGTTCTCACAGTATTTACCTGTCTTGGTTTAGGG
>VWYE01029211.1:0-89733 GCA_013398995.1 Alaudala cheleensis
ATGTCTGCAGTCATTTCCTACCTTATCTGAAGGACATTCTGGGGATCTGCTGTCATTTCTTATGGGGATGGGAGTGTGACTCCAACAACTCCCTCAACACCAAATAAAAGGGAGGATGAGGGAGAAGGGGAAAAAACAAGAGTGGGACAGCAAAGTTCATAATAGATCAGCACAGGGGCTCCTGCCTGAGTTTAGAAATTCTTTTCAAGTTATAAATTAGTAACTCTACACTTATTTCTTTTTTTGTGTGTTGGAAATTCCTTCTCCAGCACCATTCAGGAGTTTGTTACTTCCAAGAGGGATGTTCACCATTATTTAACTGTGTCCCCCTCTTGGGAGGGAGAAGAAGAAAGGGCTCCCAGTGCAGGCACAAAGATAAAAACACATGCCCAGAACAAAAAATAAACTGTCTGCTGCAAACTGGACTGAGACACCAAATTCAGGCCATTGGGCAGCTGCCAAATCCAAACCTTCCACTGCTCTGTCAGTCTTGAAGAGGCTCAGCTTGATAACCCAGAGAGAGAAACCTTGACCAACAGGAATGAGACCAGACTGTTTCAAAAAACAAGTGTTGCCAGCCCAGACAAATTGCTAATGAGCAGCTGTCCTATTAAATTTTGAAAAGCTGCTTGATTCATAAGACATTCCTTCAGTACAACATCTGAGGATTTCTTCTAAAAATAAACACCAGAAAATTTAAAATCACTTGTTGGCAAACACACACAGGGATACATTTGAGGATCCATGTGTTGGTGTGGAAGGAAAGGAGATTTCTTGCCCTTCATTCCCAGCCTTGAACTGCAATTGCCTGCACAGGAACTTTACACCTTTCCTGGAAGTTGCCCTTTCAATAATCCTCAGTATAACAGAAGGGGCCCACAGGTAATTAACTCAGACTTTTCACAGCCTGAAAGCTAGACAGGTTTGTCAGAATGATTTTTATTCTTATGGTTTATTATCTTGTTGTGAAGATTTTTATGAGAAAAAGATTAAATCACCACCCTGATGTGTGCATTTCATTAAGCCTGTAATCCTTAAAGAGTCGCTAACGCAGCTCACCATTGAAAAGCATTAAATCATCATTCAGTCATATTGACCAAAATAATCTCCTAATTATTTCAGAGAGGAGCAGAGCACCAGAGAGGGGCTGTAAATGACACCTCAAAATGCACAAAACAAAAGGGGTGGAAAGGCAACTTTGATTACTTTTGGTCTGTATGAATAATGGAACATAAGAAATATATCCCTACCCAGCAACTTCCTGAGGGGAGGTGGGATTGGAAGTGGTTCAGGATTTGGATGGGGTGTGGAACAAGCTCCAGCTGCAGCAGAGCAGCCCCTGCCACCCCAGCACCAAGAGATTTGCAATGAGCAATGAATTCCAGGTGAGGAACATTTAGCAAATTCAACCAACTTCTGAGGAAAATGCCCCCAAAGCACAGCCAGTCTGTAATAAATATAAATTGCCAACCTCACAGCTGAGGATGGAGCTTGAATTAGCTGCAAGTGGGTTTAGTTTTTTGTTTTTTTTTTTGTTTTGGGTTTTTTTTTGTTTGTTTGTTTGTTTTTTGTTTTGCTGCCATGAGTGTAACTGGGAGCACATGTGAAGAGCAGCATTAAGAGGTTGGATTTTATGATCTTGGATGTCTTTTCCAACCTTACTGATTTCTCAAGGCTGGAACTCCCTCCTGACTTCATCTCTTTCTCCTTCTTCCCCTTTGGGAGGACACAGAGGAGAGCTGCTGCCACCAGCAGAGCCCCAGATCTGCACAAACATCATTTTTCTCTCTCCCTGTATCAGGTGAGGATTTCCACAGCATCCCAAAGGCTTTTCCTGCCAGGGCCATGCACTCACACATTGCTGAAGGCTCAGGAACAGGGAGCAGCTCTCACAGCCAATGCAGGGAGGAATCCAGTCAGGAAAGCCACAACTGATCCAGCTTTGTATTCCATGTTAAATTTATCACACCCTCTGTGACTGGAACCATAAATCTTTCAAGAGGAGCTTGCATCTAAAGCTTGGTTTTGAGTATAATATTTGCAATTTAAACACCCAATGGACCAATAATAATTCACTGTCAACCTTTATAAACCCTTTTGAATAACTTGCATTCTCATTACTAGAAAGATCATCAGAAATGAAGAAAAAAACAGCAAACAGGCTTGGAAGGAAGAAGAAATCCCTCAAGTCAAAACACAAGTTCAAAGGATAACTTAGATATTTTTGTAATTTTTTTTACCAACTCTGTTTTATCATGACAAATAAGGCTCAGAATCATATTCCCAACTAAATAGGCATGGTAGGATTTGTGGTGGGGCACAGCTTCCAGGCAGGTGCACCTAGATCCCCTGAGAGGATTGAAGTTTAAAAGAAAAACAACACTTTTTCTTAGAGCAAACACTAAACAGACACAGCTGTAAAGGAGAGGAAACAACTACAGCAGAACTAAGAGGGGATTTTGAAAGAGGTCTCTTTCCTATCACTATTTCCCCCCACACAAGGTCTTAGCAGGTTTGCTTTTATCAGAGAATCTCAGAAGGTTTGGGTAGAACCTCAAAGATCAGCCAGTTCCAACCCCACTTCCATAAACAGGAAAAATCCAGGTTGAGAAGTTCCTGTGTTGCTGCCAACCCTGCCCANAGCAGCTCTCACAGCCAATGCAGGGAGGAATCCAGTCAGGAAAGCCACAACTGATCCAGCTTTGTATTCCATGTTAAATTTATCACACCCTCTGTGACTGGAACCATAAATCTTTCAAGAGGAGCTTGCATCTAAAGCTTGGTTTTGAGTATAATATTTGCAATTTAAACACCCAATGGACCAATAATAATTCACTGTCAACCTTTATAAACCCTTTTGAATAACTTGCATTCTCATTACTAGAAAGATCATCAGAAATGAAGAAAAAAACAGCAAACAGGCTTGGAAGGAAGAAGAAATCCCTCAAGTCAAAACACAAGTTCAAAGGATAACTTAGATATTTTTGTAATTTTTTTAACCAACTCTGTTTTATCACGACAAATAAGGCTCAGAATCACATTCCCAACTAAATAGGCATGGTAGGATTTGTGGTGGGGCACAGCTTCCAGGCAGGTGCACCTAGATCCCCTGAGAGGATTGAAGTTTAAAAGAAAAACAACACTTTTTCTTAGAGCAAACACTAAACAGACACAGCTGTAAAGGAGAGGAAACAACTACAGCAGAACTAAGAGGGGATTTTGAAAGAGGTCTCTTTCCTACCACTATTTCCCCCCACACAAGGTCTTATCAGGTTTGCTTTTATCAGAGAATCTCAGAAGGTTTGGGTAGAACATCAAAGATCAGCCAGTTCCAACCCCACTTCCATAAACAGGAAAAATCCAGGTTGAGAAGTTCCTGTGTTGCTGCCAACCCTGCCCAGTGCCAGCATCTCCTGGAAAAGCCCTTTTGGAGCCTCATCTCAGCAGGTTCCCAGCAGCCACATCCCTCAGCCCAGCCTGGAGCCTCCAGTGTCCCCTGGGCAGAGCATCCCCTCCCTGCCTGCAGCAGGGATCCCCTGCCCCAGGAACAGCCCTTCTCCCCAAAACCCCCAGGAACACCACAGACCAGGCACTGTCTNGAGTTCAAAGGATAACTTGGATATTTTTGTAATTTTTTTTACCAACTCTGTTTTATCATGACAAATAAGGCTCAGAATCATATTCCCAACTAAATAGGCATGGTAGGATTTGTGGTGGGGCACAGCTTCCAGGCAGGTGCACCTAGATCCCCTGAGAGGATTGAAGTTTAAAAGAAAAACAACACCTTTTCTTAGAGCAAACACTAAACAGACACAGCTGTAAAGGAGAGGAAACAACTACAGCAGAACTAAGAGGGGATTTTGAAAGAGGTCTCTTTCCTACCACTATTTCCCCCCACACAAGGTCTTATCAGGTTTGCTTTTATCAGAGAATCTCAGAAGGTTTGGGTAGAACATCAAAGATCAGCCAGTTCCAACCCCACTTCCACGAGCAGGAAAATCCAGGTTAAGAAGTTTCTGTGTTGCTGCCAACCCTGCCCAGTGCCAGCATCTCCTGGAAAAGCCCTTTTGGAGCCTCATCTCAGCAGGTTCCCAGCAGCCACATCCCTCAGCCCAGCCTGGAGCCTCCAGTGTCCCCTGGGCAGAGCATCCCCTCCCTGCCTGCAGCAGGGATCCCCTGCCCCAGGAACAGCCCTTCTCCCCAAAACCCCCAGGAACACCACAGACCAGGCACTGTCTGTCCCAGCAGCTCCAGACACCCAACTCCCACAGAAAGCAGCAGGATTTGTTTGGGGTGGTGGACAAAAGGATTTCACTCAGGAACAGGAACTCTGTGATGATCAAGAGATGCTATTTTTAAATCTATTTTTTACCTTGTTCTCTAGGCTTCAGACCCCACTGGACTGTGCTGCAGGCTGGATTTTCTCTTTAATTAAGCAAGCTGACCTGGAGTAAGTTAGACTTATACTTAATTCCCTTCCAGCACTCTTTCCTTTTGATAAAATTCAAAGTATAGAGGGGCAAACACCACTGGGTACATGCCCACGAGCCTGCAGCAAAGGTAGAGAGGGGTACACAGGATCAGGAATCCTCATGGCTTTGAGGCAAACTTGCCCAGACCTCCCCCTTAGAGCAGGGCACTACAAAGGACTAAAACAGCTTTTGAGCTGAACAAGTCAGGTTTCAGCAGCATGGAAGTCAGGCTAATTAACTTCTCTACAACAGCAAAGGCACAAAACTTTAAAAAATTTTAGATGTTTCCCTACCAGTTTCCCCTGTCCAGCCAGGTGAATCCTCCTCCCAAGGCTCCTACAACAAAATGCAGGCAGTGCCCACACCTCCCTGGGAATTTATTGTTTCCCTGATCACCAACACCTGGCTCCCTGCTCTCACCTGAGTTCAATTCCCTCTCTGCAAACTGCCTCCCCAGCCCTGCCCAGCTGCTCCCTATAATCCCACCTGGGCACTCTTAAAAAGCACAAGCAAGACAGCAAGAGGATTGATTTCTTTTTATTTTTTTTTCACAGCAATCAGAGAAAGTTAGAAAAAAAAAAAGCTTATAAATTAGGAAAAATAAGAGCCTAATTTGCCTTTTATGTAATCCAATATTTTTATAACCACAATTGAAAGCTTCTGGGTTTCTCTGCTGTGACTGGGAGCAATTAGGAGATTGACTGCAAACCACAAGAGTGATGTGCCCTGACATTGCTGCAACCAGCCCTCCCTCAAACTGCCTTGGTTAACTGAGATTTCTAACAGAAAACATCCAGAATGCTTCTGGGATAAAGGACACCCTGTGAAAGTGTTGCATCCTGAAATATCATCTCACTCTAAAAGCCTCTGTGCTTAATAAACATCTCACCAACTGTTTTTACACAAATATATTAATTGGGACATTAATGGGTAATAGAGGCCATTACTTCTGTCTACAAAGCTTTGCCCTCACTCACAGATTGTCCCTTTTTTATTCACACAGACCTTTCAGAAGGCAGCAAACCTGTGAGGTTTCCTCCTCCTTTCTGTGCCCTGGAGAGTGACAAACCAGGTGTGTTCCAGTCCCCAGATGCCTCTTGGTTCATGGCACTGTGGGGATTTCCTGACTGTTTTTAGTTGCATTTTGAACAGAGTGGACAAACACATGATCTATTATAAAAAATATTTTATAAAATCTTTTATAAAAAAGAGGATTGAGCTGCTGCCAGAATGCCCATGCTTTGCCATCTACATTTACTCCTTGAAGCCTTGTCTCCTGGGAGCAGGATACCTGCAGATTCAGGGTCATCCCTCACTTCCAGGACCTGGGAGTCTCCACAGGACAGGGTGAGGTGGAGGTTCTGCAGGCAGCTGCTCCAGATTTGCTCCTTCTGCACTAAAACTCCCTCACTCCAACACCTACCTGCAGGAGGAACAGGCTCCAAGGCTGATCACTGTGCTTCATTTAGCTTGCTAAGAGCTCTTCTAGAAGATGTGAGTGATTGGAGGCTGGTGTGGGGTGTGATTTATTCTCCTCATGCCAGCCACGAAGGGAGCACACAAATGCCAGTCAACACAACTGTGGCACTGAAATAATTGAGTTTGCAGTGGGATTCCTTCATGGAGCAGCTTTTCATACACCTCAGATATATTAAAAAAGAAGGTCAGTCAAAATAGCCGCTATTGTTTCTCACCTGGCTTTGGGTGGGTTCTCAGAAATTCAGCATTTTTTTCCAGGTTTGTCTAAAAGGTAGCAAGAATGTCACTTTTTCTTTGTCTCAATATCAAGCCTGGAGAAGGTTGTGTGGAGACCTCAGAGCAGCCTCCAGTGTCCAGGGAAGCTGGAGAGGGACCCTGCATCAGGAGCTGCTGTGACAGGACAAGGGGGAATGGGTTCAAACTCAACAAGAAGAAAATTTAGGTTTGTTACACAGAAGGGGAATTGTTCCCTATGAGTGTGGGCAGGCCCTGGCAGAGGGTGCCCAGAGAAGCTGTGGCTGCCCCTGGATCCCTGGCAGTGTCCAGGGCCAGGTTGGACAGGGCTGGGAGCAGCCTGGGACAGTGGAAGGTGTCCCTGCACATGGCTGGGGTGGGATGAGAGGGGCTTTAAAGTCCTTTCCAACCCAAACCATCCCATGGTTCTCTGTACCCAACAGGACAGGGACTGGAGGATCTCTCTCTGTTCCCACTGTCTGCTCAGGGCACCAGCTCAGTGCAAGACCCCTGGACCACAGCTTATAAACCATCAGCTTTTTACTTCTTGATTATTTTCTTACACCCTTTATTTCTTCAGGCTTGCCCAATTATGATTTCTTTATTAAATTGTTTATTATTACAAGTTCTGCCCTTGAGCCTACTGAAAGTGGAAAACCTCTCATTCACATCCACAAACCTTGAATCAAGGCTCTGTGTTGCAAGAATTTATTTTCCCCTCAGCCATTGTGGCTCCACCATTACTAATTTTAACCCTGGCCCACAGCACTTGTAACTGTCACATTTTTTCCAGAACCTTTTGTATTCAGCCACCCTGACACCAACACCAAGAGAAGCTGTGGCTGCCCCTGGACCCCTGGCAGTGCCCAAGGCCAGGTTGGACAGGGCTTGGAGCAGCCTGGGATAACAGAAGATCTCCCTGCCCATGGCAGGGGTGGAACAAAGACTTTTGAGGTTTGTTCCAATGCAGATAATTCAGTGATTCTCTGGTTGCAGGCAGCACTTCAGAAGCCAAATGCAGAGGTGCTGCCTCTCCTCACCCTCACACAGCCCTGGCAGCAGCAGCTCTGCAACCTGCACTGGCCAAATGCTGCTTGTGAGTGGCCCAAGGAGTGGCAGGGCAAGTGTGGCAGCAGTGAATAACCTGCTCCCCATGCCAAGAGAAATGATGTTTTCTCATTTAGCACAGACTCAGGGTGCTTTTTTGCCTCTTTGTAGCAGAAAATCCTGTTTCATAAAAGTTCAAGTTTAATATCAGCTGCAGGCCTTCAGGAGCTATTAGCTGATAATTCTCTGAGCTTTTGCCTCAGACTCCCTGACCAGCAGCACTGAAATTATCAAATCACTGCAATATGATGGAAAACCTGTGCTGCAGCAATGAATTTCTCTTCAAATGGAGCTCGACACAGTTCCTTACCTTCAATATTCACATATGTATTAGAGATCCTATCAGACAAATAAAGGGACTGAGTCTCTTTTTTTTATCCTGTTACAGAATAACCAACATCAGCAGACCACCAGTCCTTAAGACTCTTGAAAAATGTTAACATTTCTTAAAAATTAAACCCCTAAAGTGCAAATATTTATGTTATGGAGCCTGAACATTGATTTTCCAGCTGGGTGTGTGATGTGTAGGGAACCAACTCTTGGTATTCTGCATCCATGAAATGGGGTCTTCTGAATCAAAAACAGGGTAACAGAATTTTCTTTTACTTTTCTGGACTGAAATTATATAACATTTTTTATCGAGATGTTAACATAAAAAGAAATCCTAAAAAAAGAAGAAAAACACCAAAAAACCCCAAAAAACCCCAAACAAAAACAAAAAAGAGCAACAACAAAACAAAACAAAAACACCAAAAAACCCACCCCAAATGTCTTTAATGGAAAAATGAGGAAATTACTTAATTGAAATAATTCTTTATTAGGCCCAATTTTTACATCCAGACAGGTTAAATTTGTGGAGTTTTACCAAAACAAAGGAAGAGCATCAGTGAAAAGTGGGTTAATTGTGTAGGATGAAATCAATGCAAATACTTTTCCATCTGAAAGCTTAAACTAAATGTTACCCCAGATTTTTCCAGCTAGTCCACCTTCAGGAATTTTCCAGGCTGAAATATTAAAGTACCAAGCCTATGTTTAGACAGAGAGGAGCAAAGGTGTAAGTTAAGCAGGAAAAGCAAGCACTCACTGCTTTCTATTCATCCTCCAAGATGTTAAAAATAAGTTTTCCCTTCTTAATTTTGAGACATAATCCTTAGGAGGCTCTGAAAACTGTAAATCAATTTTCCAGTATAATTTCTGCAGGCATTCAAACAGCCTCTCCTGGCTCTTGCAGGGTGTTTATTAGCACTGGAGCAGCTCCCTGTTTGCTGGTTCAGGGAGAGCTGATGGATCATGTGCCACCAGGATTGGAAAGGGGGACCCTCAGGAGGTTTGAAAGCCAGGCATATCTTGGAGCTGGGCTTCAGGAAGCAGCCCTAAAACAGGAAGGTGTGATTGTGGTGTGACTGTGAGCTGTGTGATCAGAAAGTACAAGAGGTAATTGCAGAGTTGGTCTGTAAAACACACTCTGAGGCCATTTCCCAGCCTGATCCCACCTGAAACTGGGACTGCTGGGATGGGCAGGGCTAAAAATCCTGGGCCAGGGGAGAGGCAGAACTCTGCCACAGCACTTTCTGCATCCTTCTTGTTCCCCCTGTGGCCACTCACAGAAAGGGCTCAGTGAGGTAAATGCTGCTTTGCCCTCATTGTTCAGCATTTTTGGGGGGTAAGATGTTATTACTATTTCTAGACATTTGCTTGTGCTTCCTGAATAGATTTTGCTCACTGAACAGATTCCTGAGTAGATTTTTGCTGCAATGCCAAGGCTTTGCTGAAATAAAGCCCCTCACTAAGAGCTGGACTGAGCAAGAGATTCCCTCACACAGGAAATCCTGTATTTTCAGCATGGAAGGGACTCTGTGTTAAGCATCCTGCTCAGAATGCAATTTTCTGAAATGCATTTTATTATAGAATGTCCTGCTTTGCAGTACCATCAATAAATGAATATGTCTATGATACATAGGGGTTTGTTGTGTTTGGGATTTTTTGTGGGGAGGAGGGAAGTTCCTGGGGCTGAACGAAGCAGAAGCTGTGAGAAGGAAAGCCAACACTGAATCCCATTTTTCCTGTACAGCACTCTTGTCTGGGTGCCTTTTTAGCCAGGATGGCACCAGGGGTGGAGGGTTTGCCAAACCAGAGGTCCCCGCAGCACCATCCCTCTGGAAAGGCTGGCTGTGGGTTGGGTCAGTTAGGGCTGTTTCAACCTGATAATCTTTGAACCCAAGACTGGTTTGGATGGGAAAGGATCTTAAAGTTCATCTCATTCCAGCCCCCCTGTCATGAGCAGGGAACATTCCACCAGGCTGGGTTGCTCCTGTCCAACCTGGCCTGGCACAGGGGATGTCAAGGTTTGTGTTTTATGATGGAGGCACCTCCCTCAGCACAAAACCTGACTTTACAAGGTCAGTTCATTTAAAAAAGTGTAAAAGCACCCAGTTCTGGAGGCAGATGTTGGGACTGAGGAGCTCTGCCTGCTTTTCCCAGAGCAGCTCATCAGCCCTTGCTGTTGTGCCATCCCTTCTGCACGAGCACATCCCCAACTCCAAATGAGGTAAATCTCTAAATTGGTATGAGAAGGGCCAAAAAATCCCCCTTGGCAAGTGTGAGATAGATCAGTGTGATGTGGGGAGGAGGAGGATGTTTGCTGGCTCTCCCATCTTTTCCACACTCTCACAGAGACACTGCTGTGCTCAAATTCAAACTGCACCTCTGCTGTGCTGCTTTTTAACTCTTCCTGAAAGTCACACTGTATCTGGATATATCTGGATATATCTGGATGTATTTTGTATTATGGAGCATAAGACCAATGAGGAGCAGTAGAGGGAACTGGGGTTGTTTACCCTGGAGAAAAGGAGGCTCAGGGGCTCTTTGTCACCCTCTGCAATCCCCTGAAAGGAGGCTGGAGCCAGATGGGGGATCTGTCCTTTCTCCCAAGCGATAGGCCAAGAGGAAACAGCCTCAAGCTGCATCAGGGGAGACTCAAGTTGGATATTAGGAACAATTTCTTCACTGAAAAAGTGGTCAAAACTTGGAACAAGCTGCCCAGGGAAATGGTGGAATCACAACCCCTGGAATTGTTGATAAAACAAGCAGTGTTCACAATATGGTTCAGTGAACACCACAGTGCTTGGCCAAAGCTTGGATGTGATGGTCTTGGATGGCCAAAGTTTGGATGTGATTGATCTTTTCCAATGTTCATTATTCCATGAACTGTACAGATCTCTACACAGGTAAACTGAAACCCCTCCCTGCAGTCCAAACATGGGAGTCACATGCATTTGTTTTGGAATGCATATAGGATGTAGACGTAGATGTGGCTGATTACAACAACAAAATAAAAAAAAAAACCAAACTTAGTCATAAATTATAACAACAGTGCTGCCAACCACTGGCATTTAAAAGTCACGAGTCAGCCCTCACAAAAACATGAGGTATTATCTTTCAGGAAAATAATATGTGTTCAGTTATTTATCTTCTGCTTTTCTGAGCTGTTAAAATGAATTTAAATCATCTTTTCAAGGCTTTGTTCTTAACCATGAAGTAGAAACTTACTTTTAGGGGGGGAAAAAAGCTGAATTTCTTGTGCTGTCAGAACTCCAAGAACCAGGACTTGAAGGGAAAAAGCCCAAACAAATATAATGTGTGAACCGTATTAAAACTGCAAGAGTTGGCAACACTCTGACATAATAGAGTATTTTTATGCCAAAACAACTGTGTGTGACAGGGATAAACTTGGCCACCATCACATTCCACTTCTCACTTCTCACATTTAACTCTTTGCTGCAGCCCCAGCTCTCAGCCCCAGCTTTAAGCAGCTCTTTGTAGATGCATTTTCTAAAGCAGGAGCTGCTGGAGTGCTCAGGGTCAAAGCCTGCCCTTGAGCAATGTCTGCAGAGTCGTATTTACAGATCCTACTAACGAGATATCAAAGCTCCAACACCAGAGATAGCTGAAAGTAATATGAAAAAAATGTCTCTTGCTCAAAGAAAACTGATGGAGAAGGGCAGAGGGAAAATTCATTAGCTGGTAGTGAAAAGAATAATGGGCTTTAGAGCTGAATCTTTAGGTTCTTTCCAACACCAGCTGCTGTAGTAAATGGAAGTTGCAATATTTAGGAAAGAGTAATTCCAATGGGAACTGTTTCCCAGTTCTCAAATCTGCACATCAGTGGCTGCACGTGGCTGCCTCCAGGTGCATTCCTGCCTCCTTCCAGGAGATGGGATTTGATCTCACCAGTCCCTGGAGTTTAATTAAAATGCTAAATTCCTGCTCCTGCCTCAGCTGCCTAAATGCTGGCTGTGTGTGTGGGGTGAGGATCACACTCCTTGAGGAGGGCTTAGAAAGATGGAAGGGAATGTGCCCATTCCCAAGGTTTTATTGATTCACACCCCACCTGTCATTGCTCAGACATCCCTGACCACCAGAAGGCAAAAGAGGATCCCTCTTCTTCCCCACAGCTTCTTGTCCTTTCTCCACTCCTGTTCCTGGGCATCTCTCCCTAAACAAAAGCATAACTGGTGCCTGCTCAGGGGTTTTTTTGGAGTCTCTGTTCTCAGAGGTGATAGCAAAGCCCTGTTTTCCCTCAGAAAGTTTCCATCCTGATGGCATCCAAATGACAGAGCATTTTCAATGAGCTGAGGCTCAAAGCAGAGAGCAAACAAAAGCATGAAAAAAGGGTGCAAAAAAGTAACTTTTTAAAAAATCAGTCCTGGGTTGTCTGGGTTTTATAACTCCTAGAGGGTGTGAGGTTGATAATTCTGCATCATGGGTTTGTTGGGGGTTTTTTTGCAGAGACAGAAGAGTTGGCAAGTACAAAACTTTTAGCAGCCTCCACAAAGCAGCAGCTTAGCTTTTCTTTCCTCCTTTGAAATAAGCTAATGCAGTGAAACAAAGGCAAAAAAACCTATTTGGTCAAATATTTCCCTTGGCTGCAGCATAATTTTTTTTCTTTTTTTAGGAAAATCCAAGGCTGTAAATAACTGGAATTTTATCAGGAGATAAAAGAAAACAAGCTCACTTTCTTCCCTGAAAGAAAATGAGCTAAAATATCATTGACAGATGGCAATCTGAGACTGGAATCCTTTATTACAGGCTGATGGCACCATTTTCTCTCTCCTATTTACAAGTGTAAAAGGCAGGCACCTTTTACACAGCTGAGTGCAAGGAACCTGTTTAGCCAAGTGCTGCCCTTTGGTTCATTCCCCCATCTCAGGCAAGAGAAAAATACTCACTGTAATGTCACAATAAATCTGGTATTTATGAAAATGAGCCTGAGAGCCCCAGCCAGGCCAGGCACAGCTTCTCCCAAGGAAATTTAATCTTCCTGCACATCTCTCTCCATCAGTGCTCTGCCTCTGCTCCAGACACAGCAGCCAGCAGAGCCCTGCAGCCCCTTTCCCAGCACTGCATGGTTCTGCTGCCTCATTTCATGCTAAAAGTACCTTCTGAGAGACAAATAAACTGCTTTTTTATAGAGACCTGAGCAGCCTTTGAAGGTGGGAACCACAGTGACCCATGGCACCTCTGTGGCTACAGAAATTTTCATTCAAATATGCATTTCATTCTTTCTCTCATTTCAGCTCCTGGGTGGCTGCACAACAGAGAGAAGAGCAATGAGAATGACAGGGAGAAGAGCTTCTTTTCAGGAGAGGTGCTTAAGCAAACCAGTTCCTGTGATCCCTCTGTCCAACACTGATCCTTCCCCACACCCCATCAGAACCATCTCACCTAAAGGGACAAGCTCCCATCAGTTCCTAACCCATGCACTAGAACAGGGAGTCAGGAGTAGGAAATGCATCCCACCAGCAGCTCAGCTGAGGCTGGAGCACCTTGAGTTCAGTTCCTGTCAGGCACCAGGGAATCCTCACCTGGAGAGCCTGAGCCTGCCCCTGCTGAGCCATGGGAGCTGGCAGGAGCTCAGGCCACCCTCCTTACCCTGTCACAAAACCACTGGAGGTGAGGGTGCAGGGACACTGAAACTCCTGTGTGAGTGGTTGGGCACCAAGAAAACTCCATTTTCCTTTTCTACTTCAAAAAGAAGGAAATATTTTGAAGTATGATGGTAAATGAATCTGGTTATGAACAAATGCATGGGTACATTAGTTTATGTCTTGTTGTGCAAATATCAAAGAGTCACAGAAGCACTGAATGGGTTGGGAGGGACTTCAAAGATCACCCAGTTCCAAGCCTGTCATGGGCAGGGACACCTTCCACTAAACCAGGTCCAGCCTTGCTTTGGACCCTTCCAGGGATCCAGGGGCAGTCACAGCTTCTCTGGGCACCCTGTGCCAGGGCCTGCCCACCCTCACAGGGAACAATTTCTAATTTCTAATCTGAATCAACACTCATGGAATTATTAAACTCTAATTCCACAGGAGTTCCTGCAGAACATTAAACTACTTTGCTGGAAAGGGTATGGTTGAAGCAGCAAGCACAGCTTTACAAGCAACCAGTGAAGTCTCCAAGTCTCAATTAAATCAGTGAAAAAAACTCCTGGCCCTGTGGGATATTTCCTGCCTGGGTTTTTTAGCATCCTCATGTACAGCCATCCCTGGGCTGCCTCACACTGCCAGCTGTACCAGGGGACTTTGTGCAGAAGTTGTTCACAGCAGGAGATAATGACAAGCAATTGAGGGCAAAAATAGGGTGGGATACATGGGAAAAAAAAGAGAGTTGCAGCTCTTCACTGACCAGGGAGAGAAGGCTGGGAGGAAAGAGGGCAAGTCATTAAATCCAAATCTTGGCTGATAGAAGCAGATAGCTGTATCTTCCCTTGCAGGAAGGAAATAAGTCAGTAAAACACATTTTCAGCACTGCTGCTGTGCACCATTACTGCAATTATTTAGCAAAGAGATGGTTGAGTATATAAATACTGCACTGACTTTAATAATGGTTCTTTTAATTTGTATAGGTTGGACAGTGCATTAAGGGCTGTGGGCACAATTACTCTCAAATGAGAGATTCTCTTTCAGGAAACCATATAGGGGATTTCTTCTGCTTTCTTCCTGAGGATAATAGAAAATAGCAGAAGCTTGACATCATAATACAGTTCAAGTGCCTTAGCAGTGTATCTGCTCTCAAAGAATTCTGCAAAAGCTGCACTAATGCACTTTGCAGTGTGCACGGCACAGGCAGGCCCCTTTGGAGCTCTGGCAAATAAACACACTGTTGCCTCTCCTGTCCATCAAGGGAGGCAGCTCTCAGGATGACAGAGTGCCACGGATTCCAACCCAATCAGCTGCTATTGCCTAATTATACAAGCAAAACAAATCCAGACTGTTTAAGGTAGAAGGGGGAGGCGGGAGGGGGAACTGCCATAAAACACTGAGGGAGAGCTGTCTCCTCTTTTCAAACATGTAAAACCAAAGAGTTGTTTTCCCCTTAAACAGGAATACTGCAGCCATGATTCCACAGACCTATTTACTTTTCTTTTCATAATGTGCCAGTCTGCATGCAATAAAGCTGTCAGGCACAGCTCGAGAGCAATAAATATGGGCAAAGCTGTTATTTAACAGGCCAAGAATCATCTGTACAGTTTCACTGTGCATTCAGAGCAGTGCTTGTGTAAAAACTCATTTTGCAAAATGACAATTTGTGTCGCATCCATTTCCATCTCTCCTCCCAGTCCCTTTCCCTTGATTTTCTCAGCAGGAGGAGGGAGATTTCTGCATCCCTGCCCTGCTGCTGCTGAAGGAGCAGGTGCCAGGGCTGCCCAGGGCACCCAGACAGGGGAGGAAAGGGAAAGGGCAGAAACCTGCAAAGCTCTGAAGAAAACAGCATGGAAAATGATTCTATTTGACCAGTCTCAGAACAGGTATGTAAACCTAAAGATCCCAAATATTCAGAGATAAAGGGAATGAAAGAAAAAGTCCTGAACTTTGTCTTTCATTTGAAGTGGGATATGTACCCACTTCAGCTACAACTCACAGAAAGTGTTGGCTAAAGGGGCTCCAAACTGAAAGAGAGAGAAAAAGTCTAAAATCTTGGACTTTTATATCCCACCCCAGCCTGCATGCTCAAGCACTTATCACTTCTTCAGGCCAATAAAAGCAGAGATTTCTTTCTTTAAGAAAGATGAGCTTTTGCATACCCAGGTATAAAAATCAAACCCATCCAAAGCATCACCTCAATAATGATTCTTATTTGAAACAGCTTCAGTAAAAACACAGTTCCCCTTTCCAAGGTATTCCCCTCACAGCTCAGAGACAAAACTCTTCCAAACAATTCTGATGTGAGGATTTGCCTTCAGAGACCACAGCCCCAGCTGAGTTGTGGTGAAGACTCCCAGAGGTGCCAGTGACCCAACAAAGATCACTCTGAGCCAAAACACCCCAAGGAAGAGGAATGGTGACCAGAAAGATGTGCAGAAGAAATGAATTAGGGACTTAACTCAGTGTTAAGTCACATGAATGTGGTTTGCTGAAAGGAATAGGAATAAAATAATTATAGAGCTTCGATCTTCTGTCACGCTCCTTTTACCACGGTGTGATTTGCTCTTTTGAGCATCTACAGAAATTTAAAACCCAGTGTAGCATCTGGCCAACCTCCTTTCATGAACAGAAATGGATTCCTGAAAAATCCCACTGAATGATATTAAATTTATAAATGATATATGGGGGAAATAACCAGGCAGTGTATAGATCTGAAAGCAACCAGCAGCACTGCCTGGTTCAGGAAGGATATTTATTTATGTACTGTGATTATCAAGTGATGGAATGACTGGGTGGGTTCTATCTGCAGTCACAGACAGCCAAGTGTGTAGATGGGCTGGAGATACATGACATTTGATTCAGGGCTTTCACAGCCTCCTGGCAGGCCTGTTTTGTTCTGGGAGCATCAGCAGCCCTATAAATAAGTTATTGATTTTAATTTGTGAGCAGAATATTGTTTAATCTCTGCAAATCGCCTCCTGTTCCACTGTATAAAGTCAGCAGAAGGAAATAAAAGTATCGAATATCTGCTAAATTGCACTGAGTTAAAAAATCTGCCATCAGTGACATTTTACCCTTCAAAACCAGCATCCTCCTAAACTGAGTTTCTTTTAATGGTGGCAGACAGGCCCTCCACAGAATAGCCCTAGAAGGACTGTGAGATTTCAATTATATCTAAAACACTAAATGGTTTTGGCTCAGCTGTGGCTGATTTTGGGACATTCTGTGGGGTGTGGGGCAGCAGAGAGGCTCCCCATCACTGTGGGGTCCCTGCAGTGGGAGGGGGGTTTGTGGAGGAAGCAGAATGGTTCTGCTCAAAGCAAACTGTCAGGACAAGGGCTCTCTCCCTCCCTGATTGGAGCTGCTTCTCCTCCCCTGGTGCTGCTCATTAAATCACTAATACATTGTGTCCCAAGTGACCAATTATTTGCCAGCCCCAGAGCATCACAGTCCAGAAAATGTCTCCATCTCACCTGGATTCAAGCACAGAGTTTTAACTCAGCCATGCTCATGCCTGAATTTGCCTCTCACTTGCAGTTTTGAATGAGCAGCTGGTGTTTGGAAGGGGTTGCCCTGGGGATGCTGAGGTGGTTTGTGATGGAGCTGTGTGACTGAGGCTGCCCCCATGGGGGGACACACACCACTGCCCTCCTCCATGGCCTCCAAAAGCCCCCCATCACCATCCCTGACCCAGCCACCAGCCCTGCTGCCTGCAGGGGACAAGGGTCATGATTCTGTCACCTCATAACCACCCCAGGGTCACACTCTGCTTTGGGCTGGAAGTGGCCTTAGAGACCATCCACATCCAGTCCCCTGGCACAGGCACTGCCTGGGTGCTCAGAGCCCCACCCAGCTACTTCATGGGTTTAAAAACCACACAAACCAGGTACTGACCCCTCTCTGTGGGGTTAGCACACTCAGCCAGTTCATTCCACTCAACTCTTACAAGATTTCTTAGCAGAAACCCGAGGTTTGGTGCTGGGTTTGTGGTCTGTACATCAAATGTTGTATACAGGAATAGAATATATCTCTTTTACTCTGTTGCATTTACTTATTATTGCCTTTTGCTTTGAGTCAAGATGGAATTGAAAACTGATACCTGGAGATTCCCACTGGAAATTCCCCAGCCTTTTTTCCAGCCATAGTGCCAGCTATTATGGCACCACATTTTTAAGTAACCTTGCAATTCAGAAAAGTCCTGTTGAAAAAAGCATTTTCAAATTAACCTTTGAAATTATGGCTGCTCATGGCCTTTCCCCAACCTGACTCATGAAGCAAAGCCTGTCTCCCCTGAAATTCCATTAAAAATGCCAGCCAAATAAACCCATTATAGCTATAACAGCTCGAATTAATGTCAACATGTCAGGACATATGTCTAATTTCAGTTTGGAGACTTGAAGATTGGAATCTTCATTATGGGCACCATCAGCTGTTTCCAAGCAGCCTTCAGGTCTGGAGAGATTCATTTGAGATGAGGAACATCAAGGCAGCCCTCCCAGAGCTGTTCAGATGGTGCATTCATTCCAGCCACTTGGCTAAATCTACCATTATCATCGCTGTGGATTCAATCATCCCCTCAAACTTGCTGCTGGTGCAGTTTCAGAGGCCTTTCCACACATCCTTCTTCTCCATGGGAGACAGCACTGGCTGTGACCTTTGGGTGGGATGGATGGGGACGAGGAGCTGGGCTGAATGAAGCAGGGTCCCCCCTCTGCCTGGCCCAGAACTTCAGGAGCTGTCACAAATCCGTGCCCAGCCCCTGCTCAGCGCAAAGGAACTTCTGATGAGGACTGAAATGAAACTGAAAATTGAAGTGAGAGTATCAAACCACTCCAAGTGTGTGTGCTTTGGTGAAGAGCTGGAGCACTCATCTACATGCATATTGACTCAGGGACACAGAGGAGGAGGGCTGAGCTTCTATTGCAGCACTGTTCAGAAACCTGTCACCATTGAAACCCTCTGCATTGGTTGCTATATAAATGCAAGGCAGACAGACCCTTTCACAGATTTCCTGCCATTCAACTCCGGATGACACAAAGGAAGGGAACAAACAGGAAGGGAGATGGATGGGAGTGATGTGAGATCACAGAGCTGTGCATACCCTAAGCATATGCACGACCTGATTCTTCAGACAGCAAGCTTATAATCACTGCTTCATCTTTCCTCTCCTGTCTGTTCTGAATTGTATAGGTATTTTTAGCCAATTTCTCCCTCCTGATATGCAACCTCCAAAATAGAAAAGAAAAAAAAAACAATCACATTTGTCCCCTTACCCCATTGTGTCTCACTACTTTCAGGAGAATCCTTGGTTTTTTCTAGGGTTATATACATTTGATGCTTCTGAGTATAGATTTCCAAATTTCTTACTGCTGAGTCTCTGTGTGCTCAGTTTGTTTTGTCAATTTCAAAAAACATAAAAAAAATAATTTAAAATGACCTTTTGACACGACTGAGACATAAACATGGATTCCACTGTGTGCAAAACTTCTGGGACTCTGTCAAAACCAATATTTGTTGTTCTCAGCAACATTTCAGTTATTCAAGGCAAACCTGAGAAATGCTGATGAGTGCAAAAATCTCAGCTGAAACTTCACTTGAAACTTCTCACAGTGAAGAAAAGCTTCTGTACAAATTCCAGAATAAAAAACATCAAGATTCCTTCTGAACTCATACTAGAGGAAGGAATAATGTTCTGTATGTTAGGAAAAAAGGGAATATCTACAGCCTTCATCTGGCCCATTAATCATACAGGAAAGCTGCTTAGTTATGGACATGGAGTTTGCTTGGGAGTAGAATAAGAAATCATAGAATTATGAAATCATGGCATGGTTTGGGTTGGAAGGAATCTTAAATCTCATTTCATTCCACCCCTGCCATGGGCAGGGACACCTTCCACTGTCCCAGGCTGCTCCAAGCCCTGTCCAGCCTGGCCTTGGGCACTGCCAGGGATGGAGCATCCACATCCTCTCTGGGCACCCTGTTCCCCACCAAAACCAGGAAAGCCCCAGGAGCAGCCCTGAGCCCTGCAGTGTGCACACACATCTGTGCACATCTGTTTGCAAGAATAGCAATGCAAATAAAAGACATATCTCCAATCCACTCGAGTCTTCATTTTCTCTGTTGCATTTATTGGATGATTTGGCCCAAGCTCTGCATTCCTGACTGGTTCTGTTTGCCCACTGGCCACTCCATGCCCAGGGGAACCTTCCCAGCACAAACAAGCAGATTGAGCTGCAGCCCATGCACTTGCATTGGCAATGCCTGGAGCAGGCTGAGGAGATTTAATTGGGTTTTAATGAGAAATGACCCAGGATATCTGGCTTGAAAAACATTTTCTGAAGCAGCTCCAAAGGTTCCTTAAGAGCATGTCAAGCCATCAGAGACAAATTAATGGGTAAGTTTCATGTGAGATGGTCAAAGTACATGATAAATGCAATTAATAAGGCACTAGATTAGATTTTGACATTCAATCTTGCACAGTAGATAGAGTGGGAAACTGTTCCTCTGTGCCAGGAGCAGAGCAGCCAACAAGGGGCAGCCGTGGTGCTTTCCTGCTCCTTGCCCTGGAGTTACCTCCAGGATGGGGACAGCCTTTCCCTGGACACACTGCCTTCCCTGCCTCTGCCTTGCCTCAGTCCAGCTCCTTTAGCAGTGACCTGGGAGGAAACTGCAGCCCAGCCTCCTCCTGCTCTTCTCCAAGCCTTTTCCACTCTCCCAACAAGTTCTCCACAGCCAGAGGAAGCAGAACAGGATGGGGAAATAACCTGCTCTTCCCATCTACAGTCTGGGCCAAGTAGTCCCAAACCAGAACCTCTCCAAAGTTTTCTCCCTCTTCTTGGACTTTTTGCTCATGTCCTTTATTCCTTCACAGATACTAATAAACCCAGTAGGAATAATTTCAACTGAACATGAACTATTATATTTACTATCATCAGCAAATACTCCTCAGGTGAAAAGTAGGCTGAGGAGAAGTAGCTGGGGCAGTAAAACTCAGCTGGAGGTGGAAAAATGGAGCAACTGCCAGATTTAATGCAAGGCAGCCAGGAGTTTTGCATGTGTTGTACATGATCAGGGTAAAAAGGGTTATGCTGGATGTGAGCCTGCCCTGAACACTTCATCTGGGCACACGTGCAGCATTTCCCTTCAAAATATTGCCCAGACTTGGCAAGGGACTGGAGGATTGTGGGAATCCAGAGTATCTCTCTGGTTCTCCTGATGAGCAGGAGTCTGGACAGGGGGGGTGAGTCCTCCCTGGCCTGTGCCTGAAACAGTGNATCAGCAGGTTCCTCAGGAGGGGAATTCACAGACTGCAACCCTCGAGCTGGCCCTGATGGAACTGGTGCCTGATGGAGAAGGGTGGACAGTCCTCAACAAGGACTAGAGGCCCCATGTCTGCTCTCCTTTAATATCTGAAGCACAAATACACTTTTCATGGTTCAGCATGAAACCCAGCCCTGCAAACAGCGCTCCAAATCTGCATTCAAAAATGTACCACCATGTCAAAGCTCCTGAAAGTCACTGTAGTGTTTTGACAGATCCCTGCAAACACTGTGGCCATTTCACAGTCACCTCAGGCTATCTTTTCATCTCCAACATGCTTCAGCCCTTTAATGTAGTATTTAGACCAATGTTGTTATTAGATTTCCCCTGGATGAAAGGATCCATAAACGCAAATGCCAGTTGCTAATTCTTGGTAGTACAAAATAATGGTATAAGTACATCACACAATAAGACAAAAATTAAGCTGGTAATTTATACTGCTGAATTAGATACAGCAACAAAAGGGAGAGGCAATTATATACCACAGTAAAATCTTCAGCAGAGACTTAAGCATTCTTCAGTCTTTAGTGTTCAATTAGGGTGAAATTTACTTTCAATACAAGACATAATGCCAAGGGCTTTCACACCCTCTGTAAAAATATAGGATTTCATCTCATCTGCTCCCTGCAAAGTCTTTTTTATTCTGGCAAAGATGAAGGTTTAGCTCTAAAGAACAATTTGATTTGCATTACACATTGCACTAACAGGCTGCAGCGAGCAGATTTATCTGCCAAATGAATATATTCTAATAGGTCTGATGATCTGTCTTTATGGTGTCATTTGATTAACAACAAATTTGTTCACTTGGCAGCTGTATTCCTTAATCAGGTATTCATTAAGCAATAGAGAATAAATATGTATAAATGTCAGATTTATGGATCAGAGACTACAATAATTCCATTTAAGAAAGGTGGATTGTCTATACTTCTAATTAGTTTCCCTTTAAATAGGCTCATCAGATCTACACATTTGTCCAGGGCCTGATTTTCAGAGCCAAGGGTGCCTGTCCAACTGGGCAGAATTCCCTTCCTTTGGAGACTCATCCAAGTCCTCTGACGAGCTCTTCCAGCCTTCTGCTCAATTATATTGGACATCACACCACCATCTTCCTGTCTTAGATGATTTTACACAGGGCTCCTTTCCAAATCTGAGTAATTCACCTTTCTGCACACACACCTATTTTGCACCTGGCCAATCTCTGCTTGTCATTCCATAACCTGGACATGCAAAAAGAGGTGCTGGCAATGCATATGCACTGGCAAATAGCATAAAAAGGAATTGCTGAAGAAAATACCTTCTATTAAATGGATCTTGGTCGTGATAATAATGAAAAATGACCATAATTACCAGGGAGAAATATTCTGTCTGTGGAATTCAACCCAGCCTTTTAAGGTAGGTTATAGACTGGGTCAATGAAAGTGCTTTTACCTTTCTTTTGTTGAGCTGAGTCCCTAGCAGCCACTTTTACACTTCATGGGAGGCTGGAAGAAAAAAACGTGGATGTGAAATAATCCTGGGTTTCTCAGGGATAAGTACTGTTATTTTGATATCTGCACAAGAGTTAGCAGGACTGGAGCTGCCAGACCCAGCTAAAGCAAAAAGTGAACTGGCTGTGAAGACACAGACAATTGAATGGTGTTAATGGCCACAACTTCAGCACACTGTGGGTACCCAAGCTGACATTTAGAGCACCTAACACTCAAAAACTCCAGCTGCCTACCAAGAAATATGGACACCTGCAGAGAACTGCTCTGAGTAACTACTCTAAAACCTAATGAATGTCCTCAAAATTGCCCATTTCCTTTTACTTGCTCTAAAAGGCTTTTGCATTTGATTTAAAATTTTTTGGAAGAAAGTTTTTCTGGTGGCTGGGAAGGAACATCAACCCTGTACAAGTGCTTCCATGGAAGAGGAACCCATTGCAGGTAGCAGTGCTTGGCACCAGCTCTCTCTGTGCTCGTGCCATCCCCAGCAGCTCAATGCCAGCTCTGGGCTCTCCAGGAGCTCCCCAGGAATGAGAGCCCGTGGGAGCTGAGGGCAGGATGAGTGCAGAGACATGGATGGGGTGTTACAAAAGGAGATGAAAGCTTGAGCAAGCTCTTGACTCAGGTTTCTGGCAGTAGCTCTGTTTGGGACAGCCTGTGCCTCAAATTGTTCTCATTCACAAGTTCTTAATAATGGCTGATGCAATTTCTATTGCAAAATGAATTATTTATTAAACAGACACAAATTTAACAAACATGAGACTTCGAACAGACCATTCACTACAAAAATAACTGCTAGTAGAAAAAGTACAGTGCATGATAAAGGTACCTATATTACAGCTAGTGAAGGAATAGTATAGATTAGGATTCAATGTAATTTACCACCAAACTGATGGAGTACATGGAATTCTTTCACTCCATTCCCAGGAAAGTATCCATGGAATTCATGCCCAGACTCCGTGGGCGAAGTCCCACACATCTCCTGGGTGGGTGTAGGAGGCTTCTGCCTTCATGAGTGTTTGTGTAGCTTTTATAGTTCATAAAAGTAGTGTCTCTCAGTCAGGAACTCCAGCTTATCTCCCCAGATCTTGTTCTTAGGGCCAGTTGTTTATTGGGAATTCCACCCCTGGCACCAGAGAGAGAAATTACTCACTAGGTAGTGAGGACTTACAGTGAGAGGAGCTGGCCTGGGTTATCTCATCAATTCATGTGAGGGGAGAATGTCCTGCCCTGCACCAGCTGATGGACAGAGCAGGTAAGCTCTGCTGTGCTGGGGGGGATCTCCTGCCACGTTGGGACCCTTTGAGGCACCCAATGTTCCCCTGAGGATCAGGGGATCAGCTGCTGCCCCAGTCCTGTGTGGAGGTGGAGGTGACAGGCTGGCACACAGCATGGCAGATGTGCCAGATGTTTTATTTTCATGCAGCACCAGACACTAAAACAGGTGAGAACAGAGATGCCTTCCCAACTGCTCCAAAGTCGTAGTACCCAGTGTGTTAAACTGGTGCTGGGTGCTGTATGCTCTGAGTGTGCTGGAGCAGCACCTTGGCACCTCAACTGAGTCATTTTCCTGTGGTTTGTCCTTTTGGAACAGCATGTGACAACCCAGGGGCTCTTTACACAGCACCTGTGCCACTGCTGAGCTGACCTGGACCTGAGGGAGTCTCCACCAGCAAAAGGAGTTGGAGTCCCAGCAAGATGCTCACCATGACTCTGGACAGAACCGGAATGTGGTCCTGGAGCAGAAGGGATTAAAGGTCTAGTGTAGATTGCTGTCCAAACATGTGACAGGTGGAGACCATTCTCTAACCCTGCTTAGTATGTTAGCTGGGATAATTTTAATAAAAAATTGAAAATCACATTCAAGTCTGAGAGATCTGAGCCACGTCTCTGCACCATCCTGGGATATCCAGCTGTGGCTGCACTGCCCCCATGGAGGGGAAGCAAATTTTGCTGCACAGAAGTAATGTGCAAATAAATTAATAGCCAGAAATTGTCCTTCATGCAGTTCCACTTGGACTGCTGCTTTTTTATTTTTTATTAAGTTACTGATCTATTGTCTTTGGAATATGTAAGAGGCAGAGGGAGGCTTATCCATTGCCATTTAATATACAGCACTGTTGTGTGTTGAGATGGATATGACAGTAATAGTTCCTTGCAATATTTAAGTCTACTGAGCCCTGAAGATCTCTTCTAATATCACTTGATTTATCAAATCTGATTTGGGACTTATAGCCTATATAGAGGGAGTTCTCAAATTCCTAATCCATTTGGCAATAAGTATCTTCTCTGCTTTACTACTTCATCTTCCTTACTCACTGATCTGAAGGGTTGGAGTTTTAAACTCATTTATCAAGGACAAAAAAAAAGGGGTTTTATGATGAGTTTTGACAATTATATATGTCCCATTCCAGAGAGTAAATAAAATATGAGTGCTATTTGCTGTGCCACTTAATGCAGGCCACCAAACTGATGCCCTGTGATGGAAGATGTACAAGACTTGCTGCTGAGAATACAGAATTGGAACCACTTTGGCACTCTTCAGAAAAATCAGAGCTTCCATCCTAATTTTTCCTACCCTGGGCTCTTCTGCAACAGAGAGTTTTCTGCTACAAGTGGTTTCCAGGCAAGGTAAGAGCCCCATTATGTTCCAGTCCATGTCCCTGAGTGCACTCTGTGCAACATTCTCCTGCTGCCCTGTCCTGCCTGGTTTAACCATGCCAAGTCATGATGCTCATTTTGCCTTCCTTGAGACACTCTCCCATCATCCAAGTGCTTTTTTAAAAGCAATATTCCGAGGCTGACTTCACTTTTTCACTTGAAATGGACTGGGTTTGAGTGAGCCGACGTCTGGCCCTCTGTCTTTCACTTAATGACTTAAAAAATCCAATAAACAGAGCAAGCCAAATTACAAATATGGAATAAAGAGCACCAGGCCTTTATTTCTTGCTCAGAGGCAAGTTGTGCAACTTTAATTTAACAGAAAATGATCAGCTTTATGACTAGATGTGTTGCAAATAAACTGACAACCTTTATACAATACAATTACTTTATTTTATGTGATATTATTATTATCTCAGCCATCTGACACTCTTATGGCTCATATAAAAATTCCTATTTTAGTGCAACTCTGTGCTTAAATAGATCTCTTTGTGCTACATGAAATAACCCCTTCCTCTCACCTCAGCATTTACAGCCTCCAAAATATACAGAGCTCTATCACATCCCTTCCTCCTCAAACAGCTGGATTTAAAATTTTGATCCAAGAAAGTGTTTCCATTGATTTGAAAGGCTATTGGATCATCCCAATAGTGTGCCTATGGGAACAATTCAGCCCCATGTGACTGGAAAGAAGGTTTTCCTTAAGCTAACTGACATTTTTGAGGGGAAAAAAAGTATGTTTCTGGATGGAGAATCACGGCAATTCAGCTATTTTGCTTCTGTTCCCTAAATAAATTCATTCAAGTGGCTGGCACTGAGCAGCACAGGCAGATATACCCATTCATTATCATCTTGCCTCGCTACATGTCACATATTTAATTCTTCTGATCCTTCCTCTCAAATCTCTCCTCAACCCTGGGATCCTGTTAGCAGCTCTTCCCTTGTTCAGTACAAATCCCTCAAGAAAACAGGCAGGTAACTGCCATTATGTTTGACAATTACTTAAAAGCAACGAAACGTTACCTGCTGTGTTAATTCACTCTTTGCCACTTTGGCAAAGGACAGCCTCGCCCTCCCTCTCTGCCCTGCAGCCCAGGGGCTGAGCACAGCCCAAGGGGACAAGGTCAGCCTGGATTTGACCTGGCACAAGGCACTAAAGTGCCCATAATTTCCAGCAGCTCCCACAGCAGCATCTTCAAGGATGGAGCGCGGAGCTCGGTCCCTCCAGAGCCGAGATGCGCAGAGAGCAGGGAGGCACATAAAGGTGCCTTTGTGCTCTGGTTTCTTTCATCCTGGCTCTGACAGTGAATCATTCAGAGCACCAGGGAAGGAGACAGGCAGAGGCAAACAAGTTGCATTCAATCAGCCACCCAGAGGCGGTGGCACAGTTCCTGGCACAAGGATCACGTGCAGCTGCTTTGAAGGACCTGCAGCGACACTCTCACCACTGCTGGGGACTCTGCCTGTCCTGCCAAGAGCACACCTCCCAAGCTGATTGTCTTCCACGTGGGGAAGGTGTAGGACATCTGCCACTGAGCTCTCCCACCCCAGGACTACAGAATCCCAGAACAGTTCAGTGTCTTGGGTTGCAATGCAAGATATAACCAGAAGTCTGTACTCTATTTACCTTCTGTCGAAACTGATTGGGGAGGAGTTTTTCTTTATCTCTTCCATGACCCATCCCTCAGAACTCCAGGGGGAGGGGGCAGGATGTCCCACTAGTACACAAAAAGACAACACAACACGCTCGATTTTCCCAAATGCAAAAAAAGAAAGAGATTTATTTTTCATACTCAATTTATATATAATTTTAACTGAGGTTGGAGAATGAAGTTTCCACCTCTCCAATCACACTGGTCAATCCAAGAGTCTGTCATTTCTTTCTCCTCCCAGGAGAAGGAATGTAAGCAAAAGGACAGTTACAATAACATTTCCACTGTTTACATGAAACTGTGAGAAAAACTCCACTGCAAATATGAAAACATCAGAAGGTTTAGAAATTCAGGGTGACAGTGGGTGTCTTCTGTTACTGGGCCCGCTGTTAAACCAGGTGGGGCAGTGNATGACCCAAGGTGGGGCAGTGTTCTTTATCTCTTCCACCACCCATCCTCCCTGCAGGGGATCTCTGCTGTTACTGGGCCATTGAGGCTCAGTGCAGGACTGATAAAATTCCATCATCCCATTAGGAGAGGCTCCACCTCTCCCCTGGATTCCCACCTGGATAAAACCTGAGAGTCAGAACACCAGCACAGCCCCTGTTTGCACTGGATTCCCAGAGGAAGATTGGGCCCATCTTATCACCACTGGAAGGAAACTCCACCCTTCTACAGGACCATCTCTGCTCCAACAGAACCACATCTGTCACTGCAGGAGGAATTAATTGGACTGCTACCAACACCCTGACCAACAGGTGTCAGGTTGTATTCTGACTCCATCAGTGTTTTCTTTTATGTTTGTTTGCTTGTTTTTTTTGTACTACTACATTTTTATTTTTAATATTCTTAGTAAAGAATTTTATTCCTATTCCCATATCTCTCCCTGAAAGCCCCTTAATTTCAAATTTATAATAATTCAGAGGGAGGGGTTTTGCATTCTCCATTGCAAGAGAAGCTCCAGCTTTCCCTGGCAGACACCTGTCTTTGCAAATCAAGACATTCAGCTTGGAAGGGACCTCAGTGGGTCACTTAGGCCAAACTCCCTGCTCAGAGCACATGGCACAGGACTGTGTCCAGATGGGTCTGGAACATCTCCTGTGAGGGACACTCCACTCCCTCTCTGGAAAATCTCTTCCAGTGCTCACAGTAAAGAAGTTTTTCCTCATGTTTAGGTAGAACTTGCTGTGCATCAGTTCCTGCTCATTCCTCTTGTCCTATTAATTGGCACCACCTCTGTGTGCCCCATGGTCTGAGCTGGTGCTGGGGTTGGATGTAGAGGAGTCAGGAATTACAGATCAGATGAAAACAGCTCTAAGAGATGAGGTGGGGTCTGGGGGAGGCACTGCATGGCTGAGCTCCCAGCAGAGGCTCCTGCCAGGCTGGGTGGAAACCTGGTCTAGCAGAAAGGGGAAAACAGCCTGAAAAACAAAGTGAGCCATCAGAATTTGGTACCTTGTCAAATAATATGAATAAGCAAATAAATAAATGAAAAGGCAATGTGACCAAATATTGTGACATTGGATAGAAGGACATGAAGAAGAAGAACTGTGTTTACCATAACAACAAGTCTTACAGTTTCCAGGATCCCTGATGCTCTTGCAACTCCATGTGATCCTCTAAAGCATCTTGGCTGATGGAGAGAAATGACATCTCTGGCTCCTGTACATGACTAAACCCTGAAGCCACCCTCAGAAGAGAGCTCTGGTTCCTGCCATCACCACTTGCCATATGGCTCCTCTTTCTTCCTCCACCTTCTCAGCCTCATTTACTATGGAAACAAGGCTCATGTGATGGCACTGTCTTTCTCATCCCTTCACCTCACACACAGCTCCTCAGGCTGTAGCTCTGTCTGGAGCAGAACTGACAGTGGAAAGCTCAACTGGATCCTGCCCAGAGTGGTGAGGATGGGCAGCTGGCAGAGGGAGAGGAGAAACACAAAGACATGAATGCCCCTAAGAATGGTAGGTAGTAGCTGTAAGAGTGGGTTAGAAGGGACCTTAAATCTCCTTCCACCCCACTGCCATGGGCAGGGAAACTTTCCACTAGACCAGGTTGCTCAGAGCCCAAGGATAAGGGGCTTAAATGTGCAAGAATTTCCACTGTAATCTTGTCAGGCAGGAAATCCAGTCAGCCACTGGACACACATCTGTACAAAACAAGGCTTCAGTAATTTTTACTCCTCACAGATCTACTTATATTTTCTATTCTCCTCCTCTATTTTCTTCTTCTATTAGAACAAAAAAGACAGGGTCAGCCTGGCAAGACTTCACTCTCTCTTTGCAGCATGGCTGTGTTTGCTACTGGAAATGAAGCTAAAAGCAAAGTTTCAGTACCCTCAATCAGTGCTGGAGAAGCTGATCAGATCACAGGCTCTCTCTGCTTTTTTACAAGTACAACTGCCAGGGACAATCTGTCCCACAAAAGACAGAGGATGCATCTTTGTTAATCTCTTCTTGCTCCCTGTGTGAGTGTCTCGGGATTTTTCCTTTTTTTTTTTTCCCTCAGGCATTAGAATTAGATTTCAACAGGAACAATAGCAGCAGCAGTAACATCAGCTCCCTTATCTCTACTAACTGCTCTTCTCTCCAAATTTTTTTTTTTTTTGCACCACCTGAAAGTACCCAAACCTGACTTTTCCTTAGAAATAGCTCAAGGAAAAAGGATTAAGGATATTGTTAAAATAATAACCTTGCCTCAGACCTAACATCTTCCATTCTTTAACTACTTTTTCTTTTTCCTGGTCTCTAATGATAAGTTAAAAGATTCTTAAGGCTGATTGTTGCCATGGGATTAAGGAGCCTGGGGTCTATTAATTCAAATCCCAAATGTTTGTGTAAGTTAATGTGCTGTGTCATACATAGTCACACTAGTTGGTGTGACTGTGAGGGTCATGCTGACATCCTTATTTCAGACCTCTTTCCAAGGAACAGAACTGGGCCACTCCCAATGAGTTACAATTCAGCTGGAGCTCACAAGTGGAATTTCTGTCTGCAAGCCTGTGTCAAGAATTCTGGAGCCTAAAAAATTAACATCAAAGAAATGAGAACAGAGAATGTCTCATGATGAGGTCGGACTTCTTCTTATTTGGGGCTGATTCAAAGTAGATTTTCAGCACTGAGGATTTGTATGATTCCTTTCTGTGGGTAGTGGGGTAAGGCAGAGCAAGGCCTGTCTTTGTGCTGGCTCTGGAATTCCATCAACCCTTCCTTCTTCCTTTCAATGCCTTCAAACCCTTTTAAACTGTGACCAACTCAGAACCCATTTAACTTCCTTTCCTCTTCTGAATGACTCCTTCTACTTTTCAAGGGGTGTCTTGATATGTTGTCCCACCAGTGATCTGCTGAGGAGACTTACAGGATAAATAAATTTGCTGAAAACCACCCACCTCTGTGGATTTACTCTGTGCAACAACAAGTGACGTAAAATGAAATTGCTTTTGCTAAAGGATGGAAATTTGAATATCTTATACAGGGGAAATGGGCACACCAGGAATATACAGACACCTGGAAGTACAAAATACTGTCACTACAAATCTTCATTTGATTTGTAAGTGCTGGGCTGGAAGCTTATTCTGAATTAGAGTTCCTGGGGAAAGGGTTTGCTTGTTTGGTTTTAATGTTTTGCAATAGTTCAGCCTTTGCCATTTCAGAAAAAAATCACAAGTATTTGAAATATTTCAAATGAATTCTATGTACCCTCTATGCAAACTGGGTAAAAAACAATTGTAATTAACTCTGCCCTTGTAAATAACTCATAAAAATGAAGTTAAACATGTAGCTGTCAGCAAGTGCAGAACCATGAGCCAGGCAGTGCAGTCATTCATTTACAAAAGTGTGTAAATGTCAGCCAGGAAAAGTCACTTCTGTTGGCTCAATAAAGGACCTTAGAATCAAACAATGCTGGACTTTCTAACACTGAAAAGTGTAACTGGAAAGCCCCAGTGTGAAGGGGTGAGTGGAGTCAACAGCCGTGGGCTGAGCTCCCAGTCCTCCCAGGGCCCTGCCCCACAGGAGCTTGTTCTACAAAGGTATCAAACCAGTAACCCCCAGTTTAAACCAGAAAACAGGTGGAATTTCTGCCAGGATCCCCCACAACAGACCTCCCCTGTGTGATTCATGAAGCACTGAGGAAGATGAATGCACACAGGCTCTGAGGAAAGAGCACCACCTTGGAGAAAGCTTTTGACAAGAGGAAATGCTCTGTTTTAAGAGCTCTCTGAAGTCAAGGCAGAGACAAAAGTTGCATTAATTTCTGCTCCCTGCCTTCACTGCTTTAAACAGGAGGGAAGAGCTGAACAGGAAGACTTCATACTCTTGAGACTCCATCATTTGCTCGATGAATGCTTAAAAAAGAGATGGGCTGGGAGAGATGATCTTTGAATTTAAGCAAAATGTAGTATTCACTTCACTGCTGGTATCAAGAGGCAAGGCAGATGATTCACAGATGAGAAAGGAGCTCAGCTGTAAAGGTAGGAGGGAGCTGGAATAAAAAGGAGGAGATGTTTTGTGATGAACGTGGTCCTCAGTGTAGGAAGAATGCTGTCCTGGGAGAACAAGAAAGAGTTCCAGAATTGGTCACTGTCCCCCAATTGCATCAGATATTTGCTAGGCAAGGGGAAGAAATTAAGATGAATAATCTTACTCAAGAAAAGGTCATGAAAACCACTTCATTTGGTGCCCTTGGATCCAGAGACTGACACACAATTTGTGGTTCCTCCCTTTTCTTCTCGTATGAAGGTTTAGTTCCTCAAGCTCTCAGTCTGTTTCTCTTTTTTATCTGGAAATTTCTAAATTTTGTGCAGTAGCTCCTGTCTAATGAAATTTTTGCCACCCAGTGTTCAGCACTGTGTTGCTGTGAGGGTAATAGACTACAGCAGACACGCACAGAAGAAATCTTTGCAACTCCTGTTTTGAAATTACTGCTGAACCTTTCTTTCCCCCTTTAGTTCTGTTTTTAATCAAGCCTGAAATTTTCTTCCTTTAAAGAAACCTTTAAAATCTTCTCATTTTCTCTGGATAATACCTCTCTGAACTACATTGTTAGACTCTAAGAAAAGGACTATTTTCTGTCACTTGGAAACCCACGCCTCATTTTGAACTGAAGTAAACCCACTAATAAAATTAATCAGAAGCACTATTCCCCTGGAGAGGGCCAGGGACAATATGATGGGTTATAAACTGAACCACGGGTTTCCAATAATGCAGCACAGTCAATACCAAGGAACAAGACCTCCACTGGCTGGGACACATCATACCTCAACAGAAGGTCATGAAATTACTGCAGGAAAACAACACAGATGAAGGACAGGGGGGAAACAACTAAAAAAAAGAAGACATGAAGGCCAGATAATAAAAAAGTTCTAAGCACATTGAAATTCCTGCAGAGGATCTGCAAGGCTCCTTAAGTCCTTATCTATTGTTCAAGGCAGAAGCTTCAGTTTTTAAAGGGTCTAAAATTTCTATTGTGTGCACATTCTTTTGGAGCACCCTGCTCACAATGCCTTGTTTCCAGGAGAATAAACCACACACATATCCTGTTAGAGTTGATTATTTAACAGCAGTGAAATTCAGGCTGAAGTGCTGAGAGCACAACTAACAAGACACCTAAATTACTGTCCCTGAACAAAAATTGTGGTATCACTTCTGTCTGAGTCTCCTTTCAAGCTTTTCTGTAAAATAGAGATAGTTATGGCAATTTCCTAAGCGTGCTTGGAGGGTCAGGTAGTGTCAGCAAGGTATTTCAGATTTGTAAAACACTATCTGTGCCAAAAGTTAATGTCAGATGACTGCAATGAAAGTGCAGGGCATGGCTAATGGAAGGAATATTAGACAACAGACAGGAGACTTTGTTTTAAAAATTTTATGACTGAGAGATGAACTGACAGAAGCTGACAGTGATGAAAAAATGGTACTGCTCTGGAAAATGGCCAGTTTTTCTGAAGCTGCTATCAACAGGAAGGTAACAGATGCAGCATTTCAGTAACAGGCCATGAGAAAACACAGCCCCTGCCTGCACTAAGACACCAACACTTGGTTAACCCTCTTCACAACACACTGCCAATTACTGGATAATACTTACCTTCAGAAAGAGGCCTAATTTAGGATCACAATAAACCAAAGTTCACGAGGCAACTAATGTCAGCTTCTGCTATGAATTCCACACAGCTGTGGTGGATTTTTATGTGTGTGTGTGCAGTTAACCAAGCCATAAACAAGTCGTGATGCTGTAACAAGCCTGACAGTGTTCGTGCTGTTGGGAACCCTTTGTAAATTTATGACACATGCCATAATAAAAAAATAGGAGCAGAACTCCTGACTTCTTGTTGCACAGGGTTGTTTCCTTCTGCTTAGTCTGACTGAGGGATTGGATAAACCCCAGTCCCCTGGCACTCCAGAGTCCATCCAACAAGAGGGCTGTGTTCATGATGTCCAGGATGATGTGATTTACCTCACACCACTAAAGTGTTACGAGGTCTCTCACTCAGTGTTTTCCCAGGTAGAGGCAGAGCCAGGAGTGCCAGGCACTGAGTGCTTCAGGGCTGAGTGCTGGAAGGCACTCTGAGATATTCCCTTTTTATGAGCCAACACCTCCTTCTCTTGCCAGACATAAGAAAGGAAAGGACGCTGCTCTTTGTTTGGTGACTCTTGACTGTGATGCTTTAGTGATGACTGATTCTATTATCTATTTTAACTTTCTATTGATGTCTCCTTTATCTGGGCACCCAGACTCTTTCTAGCACAGCCTAAACCACATGAGTAGCTGAATTTTCCTTCCTTCATCTTTTCTTCTGTTGGTTGGAGACCGTTTGCAGCACATTTCTTTCATCTTTTGTTCCATGCCCCAACCCCTGCTTTTGCTTCAGTCCCAGAGGCAGAGCAAGCAGCAGTTCCCTGAATGCCACCTGTACATGGCTGTGCTCTCACAAACTAAACATTGGACAAAGTCTTGAGGGGCAAAGGTGTTTTACTGTTATTTTCTGTGTTAGCACAGATTTCAAAGAGCTTCTCTCAAAAGCCTTGTCAAGAGCTTGAAAGATTGGACCAGACATTAAAAATAATCTCCATGTTTTTATATTGAGTCGAGGCTGGGAAGGAGAACAAACTCAAAAGTCCAGCTTTCCTGTGGGATGGGGAAGACAGAAAAGCCAGTTGTGTAGGTACATTAAAAGAACCTGATCTACCTCTAGGACACTCTTAAGAAGATGACTATTCACACAGTTGCAATATTCAGAATGGAAATACTTGAACAGATATTTAAACCTTGTTTGCACTCTATGACACAAACTTTAGTGATTAACAGAACTAAACTACTTATTCCAAGGCCAGGTGGGGGGAATTGGAGAAACCTGCTCTGGTGAAAAGTCTCTCTGGCCATGACAGAGGTTTGGAATGAGATGGTCTTTTAGGTCCCTTCCAATCCAAACTACTCTGTGATTTTTACTTTTCAGTAGATTCTTTTATCTGGACACCCAGACTTTTCAAAACAGCCTCAACCATAATAATTTTCCTTTTTTCCTCTTTCCTTCAGCTGGTTGGTGGCATCTGCTACATGTTTCTTTGGAATTTTGTTCCCCACCCCAACTTCCTGCCCCAGCTGGGCAAAGACACCCTCTTGTGTCTTCCTGATTCCAAACAGCTCATTTCAACCAACTCAGCATGTTTATCTGACTTCCCTGGTACCCTTACAGTGGATCTGGGAGCACTAACATTCTGCTGGGATATCAGAATGCTGGCAATGTCCTGGGCTCTTCTCAGAATATTCCCTGCACATCTCCTCTGATGGGCAGCACAAATTCTGTTGTGTTCCTCCAGGGCCACAGCCCAATTTCGAGTACCAGGAGGCGTTTGCCTCCCCACAGAGCCACTCACGTTGAACTCTCTGCCATAGCAACTAAGCCAACAAACAGACAATAAACTGCTTTTTTCTGAGCAGGATCCTGGTATTCAAACACAATGACTAAAATACTGCAGAGATTTCAGTATTGCCACTTCTCTGAGTGTATTAAAACTCTTCCGTCTGGTGTCTTTCTTTAGAGCTGAGCTCTTGCAGGGAAAGGATTAAGTTGAAAAATCCTTAAATCTTTCTGTCTTTTTTTTAAATCTTGGTATTTATGTAGAAAAATGCAAAAGAATATAAACTGCAGTTATACATAGCAGTATTTTTTTTATCTACAAATACTTAAGAAAGAGTAAGATAAGGAATGAAAATGAAGGCCTTAGTCAAAATCTGGGTTGTATTTAATGTTAGCAAGCATTTGTGCTCTTTGTAACTATTCTTGTTTCTATTATTTTATAAGGTCCCAGCACATTTGGGGGATTACTTCTAATTTATTAGCACATAAAAATGTGTCCCCCAGAATAATGGCCAAGGCAGAGGAGGAGAATGTGATGGGTTGGGGCTTTGGGGGGTTTCTTTGAGGCTTTGGACAGCAGAAGTGAGGAAGCCCAGAGGAGAATGGCAGATCAGGTGAAGCACATCCCTTCAAACAGAGCAAGCCTCTCCATTCCAGCATGGGAAGGTTCTGGCCAACAGTGAACACTGAAACCATGGCTTGTCTGTCTGATACTGGTTTCTAGATTTGCTTGTGGAGAGCTCTTTGTTGATGTACCTAAATAAGATGGTGATGAAGAAAATGGAAATCTGCCTTCCACGTGGTATTGCCATCAGTGGGCTGGTGCCAGACTGCAACTTTCTGTCCATGCACTGGCCCAGGTTAGAGGTGACATTGCTGACAGGCTCCCCAAAGCTCTCCCCAAGAGCAGCCAGGCTCTGACTCCTACTTTAGGCCATTGTCTCCCCCTCATTCATTTCCTGCTTGGTTTCAGCACTGTAGAAACTTTGCTACACTGGCCAGAGCCACAGGATCAATAAAGCAGAGGAGGAAAGAGCTGCATTCCCACCTGCCTCGTCCATCACTGGCAAACCTGGCAGCTCAGTTGTGCTGCCCAAATCCCATTTTTTCACTTGACAGAAAGCCTCTCTTGGAAACTGCTGGGGGAGAGACCTAAAACCTCATATACATTAAGGCAAGAGAATTGATACCCTGTCAGAGGACAAGAATCTCTCTTCATCTGCTGAGAGTTAATGATGATTTATTAGGCAGAACAGACAGGTCCCAGGACATATTTGCAAGGACTTGTCAATCAGAAAAAATTCCTCCAGAGATTTGGACTAAGCTTATTTCATACTTTTTACTTAGAAGACATGAGAGGACAGTGAGATTCAGTTTGAAGTACCTCTCAGATAACATGGAGCTTTAGAAAGATAAAAGGCTAGATGAAAAAAAGACCTCTTAAGACCTTGGTACAATCCCATGTCATCCCAGAAATGCCACTAAGGAAACGTGTGTAAGTGAATAGGATTTGAGGGGTGGTAAAATAAACATGACACTTGTAGGGAAGATTCCCAGTGAAAGTCTGAAATTAAATCAGTGCAGGCACACTGCCTTAGATCTCAATACAAAACACACCAAAACACCTTCAAACAACTGACCCTGGGATCCCAGTGTGTGGATTTCTGACACTCACACATCACATCCAGGCACCTGCTGATCCATCAGGGTAGGACTCTTTGACAAGGGGAAATGTCTCCATTTCTGCAAGCCACCCTGCAATCAGGGGAAATAAATAATTATTATTAGGGTGTGCTTCTCCCAGTGTTAGCACAGCAGAGGGGTGAATCACCCTGGAAAAGCACCCACTCCTCCCCAGGGAACCAGAGCTCACTCAGTCCAGTAAGATGCAGAAGGATCTGAAGTTCAGAGGGGGGAATCCACCCCAAATGACCATCCCACTACTTGTCAAAGACTGGGCCATGGGGATCTGAGCTTAATAAACCTCCCTGAGTTTTAAAACTGTCTCATCTGTCCTTTAGCTTTCCTCTTTCTGTACCCATAGCTGTTCAAGGGAGGTTGGAAAGCAGAGGAGCAGCATCATCCTCCTGTAACACAGGGTTTGAAGGAAGCAGGAGCTGTGTGAGGTGTGCCTCAGGATGTGCAGGAGATCCAGCAGCAGAACCATCCCCATTCAGGCTGATCAGAGATGCAGTGAGGACATTCTCCTGTGACTGTGTCCAGACTGACAGATAAGAGGCCCAACACACAAAAGTGATTGGGAAATGCTTCCCACACCCAGTAACCTCTCTGGGAGACCAAGTCTCACATTTATGGTGACCCAGGGCTATCTGCCCAGAAGGAGGTGGCAGTAGGGTGGGCAGAGCAGCCTGCCTGCAGCAGCAGCAGTGTTCAAAGCTCTCAGCTCAGAGTCTCCACAGGAGATGAAAGCAGCAGATATTTAACTTGGACAGGGGTTCTGCACTCCTCCAGCTCTCTGACCACAGGAAGGTGTTTGTGCCCTGCTCCCTTGAGAACCTACTCCAGCTCTCACCTGTCCCCTCCTTTGGAAGGAGCCTTGCAGACAGTGAGTGTGGCTCCTCAGGGTGTGGGAGAGCAGCATTTATCACCTCTGAAAAATCCTCGTGTTTTCTAGTGACAACAGCAGAGCTCTGGCTGCAGCATCCCTGTTTGCTGAGATTTACAGCAAAGCAGCAGGAACCAGCTCCAGGCTGCTGCAAGGCCTCTCTCACACCGTGCTTTCAGCTTAGAAACACAGAGCAGAATCTGGTTTATTGTAATTGAATTATAAATATAAGCTTTCTCTTTGTACTCCTTTAAAATGAAAATGAAGAATTTCACAGAAATGGGTCAACATATGCAAACCCTTTTTCACTCTGGAAGATATAAGAGATGAACCATGCAATGGCAAGAGACACACACTATAGGATTTGAGGTGAAGAGAAAAAAGCAGGGAGTGTCCAAAGGGACTGTGTGTGTTCTGCACTCTGCAACCACCCAAGATCTCTCAGCAGTGAGACAAGATCCAGCTCCCACAACAGCCCAAGCCAGGAGAGAAACCTGCCTGACATCAGTTTTGTTTTCCTTGCAGGACTTTGTGTTCCCCTCAGAGCCACCTCCCCAGAGAGCCCAGCAGTGACAGCAGCTGGGATCTTCCCTGCACCCATGGGGAGCTCAACCCTCCCACTGCAAACCAGAGCTCAGCCCTCCCCATCATGGCAAGTTGTGTCAGCACTGGGTTTTGGGGTCAGGTGCCAACCACCATCTCCTCTAAAATTGAAAAGAACTCATTCAAACTCAAACCCCAGTCTTGGTATGTCCACACTACACTCCAAGGTAATTAAAAAATCTGGAAATTCAGGAAAGGATGAAAAAAGACCTGCACTTTCTTCCACAGTCTGATAGACAGATGGGTTCTGCTGTATATCTCTCTCCTCTTACTGGATTTACTTGTGCAACCTTAACATTTTTGTGTCTGCAATAGAGATTTTCTTCTGTCCTTGCTCCCTGCAGTTCCCCAGCCCATTTCTCATTGTCACTTGAGCAGAACTATACTTCCGTGGAAAGTTTATCATCACAGAAAGTAAAAGGCAGGGAGGAGAAACTCCCACTGTTCAGACTAATGGCTCAGCTGATTGATGCCAGAATGCAGCATCAGCTTGGTTTGGTTGCTTCAGCTTTTGCTGTCACTGGGCAGAAAGTCCCCCCACTCCAAAAGTTGCATAATAAATGCACACTCCTTCCAGCTTCCCATTAGTGGGCATTACAGGGGATCTTGTGGGAGCTCTTGTCCTATAATGCTAAAATATGAAAGCAATCTGTTCACATCTGTCCAATCTGTAACCAGCAAAGGTGAGACTGAGCTCCAGGAGAACAACCCTGGTGACACCTGGGCTGCATCTGTGCCTGCACTGCCTGCATTTAATGTCAATTATTACCTTGCTCCTCTCCACACTGTGGGTTACAGCACGTTGTGAGGAAATGCCTACTGAGCTCCAGCATTTTATAGACCCCAAGGACCTGATTAAAGGGTCAGTAGGGGAGAAATCTCACTCCAGACAGTCTCTGATGTTTGGATGAACCCAGGATGTGCAGGAGAGGGAAATGCAAGGAAGCAGCCTTGAGGGAGCAGCACAAGGGCTGAACCAGACAGAATGACATGACCATGTATAGGTAACATCTTATGAGCCTTCGAATCTGCTCCCATATGTTTAACCACTTCAAGGGAAGATAAATCAGTCCCTGTGATAGAATTGCACAGAATAATCCTTCCAAAGGAGGAGATCCACACCACTGTGCTTTAAAAGTTTACAGGACTTTCCATAGAGAAGAAACTGCCATTGGCCCAGGTGTAATAAACAGCTTCCTTCTGGCCTGGATGGATCTTTGTAAACTACACTACTTTTTGTTGGATGCTTTTCTTGTTTTTATTTTAGAATTAATGCACATTACAAACACCTTGCCAAGAAGAGGAGTGTGAGCACTGGGATTTAACACCTTTGGTGCTCCTGCAGCTCTGCTGGAGGGACAAAGTCAGGTATTGTACAGTGCCTTTGCTTTTCTCTCCCTTTTTTTTTGTTTAAATTAAACTCTTTGTATAAATAGTCATTCTGTCTGATTATATAATCTCCCACATTTAGATCGTCTGTGTTGCAACCATGGCAACTCCCAGAGCTGAGCACATTCGGTTCAAGTTTCTTTCTAAATTTGCTGATGAGGGTGAAGAAACAGCTTTGGAAACCCTTCTCAGACAACCTACATTTGTTCTTTGCTTGTGAAGCTCAGTCCAGCTTGGATTGACAGCAACCAGCACCCTAAAAAAAGTTAAAAACAAGTGTCCATCCCCTTCCAGCCTAAATTATTGCATCTCTGGTACCAGCTATGGATAAGAGCAACATCATCAAGGAAAATAAATATCTAAAGTTTGTTTAGTTCAAATTAAGCAGGAGGACTGAGCAGTGGTGGAGCAGGAGAATGACATCTCCCATGCACAGAGCAGGCAGCACCCACAGGAGCTGGGCAGATTTCCTTGCCTTGCCTCTCCAGTGAACTCCAGCTCTCATTTGAAAACCAATACTGAAGATAAAAGGTTCCAAAATTATCTTCCAGTGTGGCTAATAAGCCATCTGAGAGTGATGTTACCTGTCTGGAATCCTGATATTTGGTCCTGTTATTAATCCTAATTTTCTCCCTGCAGAATGTGACTCAGTGGTTGGGTGAAGTGGAACAGCTCAGCCATGGAATTATGGAGCCTTTGGTCACACTGAAATAATTCCAGATGATAGTTTGATACTGAAAACCCACCTCAGACTGCCAGCCCCCAGCTCTTCCCATGCTCTGCATGGAGTCTGCAAAGGGAGAGTAAAGCAAGGCCCCACACTGTGTGCAAAGCAAGAAAAGCAGAAGCAGATTTTAAATAACAAATTTGCAGGGAAAAAAAAATGCAATTAGGTAACTTTTCTAATCAACCATTGTGATCACCTACTGTATTTTGCTATTTATATCAGAATTCTTGGTATTGCCTTCAAAGGGGTGAATCAGCACAATCAGGTCTTTGTTTTCCTCATGGCATAAATACCCCAGATGAGACAAAGAGCCAGATTTTCAAGTAACGTGACTGAAAATGCTCAATACTGATCACAGCTGCCAAAATGTGCCATGAACAACAAGGAAATGCAGTGATTTTGCACTTGAAGCACTTCCAAATTTGCTGGGACTGAAATCCTACTGTATTAGGTGTTGGATAAATCCTGTGGTCAAACTGGAGAATTTATGCAAGAAGTTAAATTTTGCATATGCCATTGCCCATCTGTTTTGCAGAATTGGCTTCTTCTGTCACAGCCCAGGCTGATGGGCAGTGCCAGACATGACCTGAGAGGCTGCAGACTGGTTTTGCTCTGGCTATAAAGCTGCCTCACAGTCTAGAGATTGTTATCCTTACCCAAACGTGCCAAGAGCTGTAATCCAATTGAGGGAAGCGAGAAATATTCCCTCATACTCTATTTAAATCTTCACGGCAGCAAATGAAAGCAAAGGTTTCACACTTATTGCAGGCACTTTAGAGCTTGTACACAATTTAATCTCTTGCTTCGCTGGGATATTTACAACAATAAAAGGCCCAGCCATGCACAGACAATTCATGCTACACTTACAATAACAAGTGGCAATCAATAGCTCATGTAGGCACTGATTTTGATTATACTTAATCGATGGTGATGATAATAATTTACTTATATCAATTTCTCTCCATTTACATCTTAATTGCTATACCAAAGAATCCTAGAAACTGTACAGAAGGTCCCAAATATTTTTTTTCTCAGGTTGACATGAGCTTTGACACCATCAAGCGCTGGTTTGATGCTGCAGACTGGAGGGAGAACAGACAGTAAATGCAATAATTAATTATGTACATTTGAAACTGAATAGGGGAAACCTAAGACAAACACGTTACTCAGTTAATGCATTAACAGTAACTTGTTGCATTAATTTGGTTTTGCAATGATGATTTCTAATTCCTGTTTCATTACATGAGGAGAAGGAACACACTTAGCCAGAGCTAAATACTTTTGTGGAGATGCTGGACTCATTTTAAACGTGTCTATTCTGCTACCTGTAGACAATGGATCCTTTTGTTATCTCCCTCCTTGCCTGATTATCCCATGGAGAGCTGAATAAACTCAGACATTCCAGGGAATAACAGGAGCAGAATCAGCCTGGCATATTCACAACCCACCGGGACTTGCACAAGGTGGGGAGGGCGTTTAAATAAGCAAATAAAAAGCCACCTGAGCCTCCTTTGCAGGATAATGTGGCAGGAACCTTTCTGGAAGCTGAGTAAACAAATGAATTAATAGGAGTCGTAGCCCCTCGTTGTGTATTATTCATTCTTCTTTATCAGGTTGCTCCCTGGAAACCTGGGTAAACTTTGGCTGTGACTTTCTTTTTGATCTTCCGTGCCCAAATCTCCCTCTTTAATGTAATCCTGGAACCTTTTCAAGCAGTCTGTATTCACAGGCCACTCTGTACTTATTTCCATTTGAAAGGGCAGCTGGTGCAAATCCTGGCTGGAGCAGCTCGGTGGGGTGGCCATGGCTGGTTTGAGTTTCGGTCATGAAAAGGAAAAAAGGGAAGATGTAGTAAAGCTGGTTCAAACTGAAAATGCATTCCAGGTATCCAGGCTCGTGGCTCAAGGGGAAGAGGGAAGAGAAAAGCTCCTCCATCCCCAGCTGTGCCTGCTGGCACTGCCTAGCCCTGCCCAGTTTGCCACAGGGAAACACCTTTACCTCTGCCCTGGAGCTCTGCTCTGCTGCTTCAAAATTAGGAAGCAAATCCTGCAGAGTTTGGGGACATTTGCTGCTAATGTGTCCAGGAGAAATTAAACAACATAAAGTCTCTTTGCCCTGTTGCTGGTGGTGTTTTCTGGCCATTTTTTCAGGTCTGTGTCCTTCTCCCTGTACTCTGCTTGTAACGCACTTGCCAGCCACACACTAATGGAGGGGGTTTAACAGGAAAAATAGCAATGTCTGTTTGCAAGTGCTCTGGATGTAGGTTTAGAGCATTTGTTCAACCATGACACAGCCCTATTTTAAACTTTTTACATAAATACAATCTCTCTAGGCTAATTTTTTATCATTTACAGTGTCCTACTAGCCTGACACATTCCCTTTCTTGGAGAAATTCACTTTTAAGATAGCATTAAAATGGTGGTTTTAATATTTGTGTGACTTCTTCCACTTTTTTGTTAATACACACCCCTTGCTATTGCTCCAGCAGTGCCTTTGCAGGGCAGGGCTCTGTGAAGGAGATGCCTTGTCCAGCACATTGTCACCTGCTGAATGAGGTAAGTAACATGTGTAAGTGTGAGTGTCCAGACCTAATGCAGTCTTTTGGTAAAATCAATATTCTTCTGTACAAATGTGTCTTGGGTTGCAATGTAAGATGTAACCACAAATATGTATTCCATCACCATCTCCATAAGCTGTTCAGACCAGGTGGGGCACTGTTCCTTATCTCCTCCATGGCTCACCCCTGGGTTATCTTCTGCTAAAGGGCCATCAGACCTCACTGCATGGCTCCTAAATTCCATCAGCCCACTGTGAGATGTTCTGCCCAGGGGGAGGAGCCAAGCATTCCTACCTGGATAAAACCTGAGCTTTGGAGCACCACAGGCAGCTTTACCTTGTTCCCAGGGGACAAGAGCCACATAACCTCCACTGGACCTTCAGAAGAACCTTCTACAGCATCATTGCTTCAACAGAGCCACATCTGTCACTTCAACAGGACTGCAGCCACCATTGAATGGGACTGCTGCCACCACTGACCAACAGGCTGTCAGCTTGTACCCTGACTCTGTCGGGTTAAGCCAGTGTCTCTCTGTCATTATTTTAATTTTCCTAGTAAATTGTAGTTCTGACTTGGAATCTCTCACTGGTTTGCTTTCAAACTGGTACAACGTGTCAGAGCAATCTCATGGTTTGCTGCAGAAGAACATGCTCGTTAGAGTCCCTCAGGAAGCTGCCCTGCACTTCACTGGGAGCCAGCTCACTTCCCTCAAAACCTTCACCAGGAAGGAGAGTTTCACTGTGAAATATTCCAGTGGTGCTGCTTTAGATTGCTCAGCCCTGCTGGCCAAGATCCTGGAGTGAGCACAGCCCAGGTAGAGTGTGAGAGCAAACTGCTCCTGAGGAGGCAGAGGAGAGGATGCTTCAGGGCTTGGGTGCTGAATTAGCTCAGTACCCTCACAAAGTCACCACAGCACAAAATCCAGCTGTAAACAAATTATAAAATACAATTGATTTAAAAAAAAAGAAACAAGAAAAAAAACAAACCTGTGGCTGTTGCCATCAGGAACTGAACATTTTCTGTTGTAATCAGTGTGGTAGAGAAAATACTGGACTATTCCCAGAGTTTCTCCCTCTGAAAGCAGGAACAGAACGAACAAGTACAATTACTATGGTAATTTCCTATTTTCTAACTACACAGAGGCCATTTGGCCATCCTGGTATCATAATAGTTGGTAATTTTTGAGTTTTTAATAGCTACTATAAGGTTGGCTCAATAATGCTGCCAAAATCAGCAGGCAAAGACCAGAGCTGTTTGGACATTCACTGCTATTATGAGAGGACCTTACAAAAGGAATTAGTTTATGCAACTCATATTTCATGAAAGCAAATGAAATCTCAAATGTCCTATAATTATAATAATTATTTCTGCTTGATGTTTAATTACTCTCTCTAATGATCCAGCAGCACTGTAATGGACAGGTAAAGCTCGGATGAAATTCTTTCTCGTGTAATTTGCTTTCTAAAGGAGGACAAAGGTTTTGGTGTTTGTGGCAGCAGCTGATTAAGTAATGTCACAATTTCCATGAATTGCAAAACATGATTAGTTGTGGTTATCCTGCTTCTGCAAAGCACTGCTCATGTCACAGGAACGTGACTTGGGCTGTGCACTGAACTCCTGCTCCTTGAAGTGTTCCTGTCAGTGCTGAGTAAAGCACAAGTAAATGATCACTGCTGTGGTAGGTGATTATAATCACCTGTCTGGGGGGAAAGGAACAGTCCATTAAGATCACCTGGAGACAGCGTTTAAAGCAATTTGTATGAATATGTGAAACTGATTTAAATGAAGCAAAATACAATGTTTTGATTTGGGGTACTTTAAAAGGTGAAGGAAAAATAGAAGAACAGTGGTGGAGCTAGAAAAGGACCTTGCCACCATTTACAGGGCAGGAGGGAAAGTAGAGTGCAAGTCTCCTGGTCTTATACAACAAGTGTTAAAAGTCTCATCCAAAATGACAGATTTTCAGGTTCAAATCCTCCACTGCACCAATTTAAGGTAGCAATTTTACCCAAAGAATCATGTTTTTTGTGAGAGTATCCCAATCATGGGACTGAGAAACCCTCTGGCACAGTTCTGTGCCTCTCACACCCATGGCTCCAGCCTGGCCTGGGCACTCATGTACAGAGAGTGCATTTTGGTTCAAATCAATGTTCAAATAAAGAACATCTAACTCAGCTTTTATCCTCCAGGCCAAACAGCCCAGTCATGGTCACAACCTCACCCTAAGACCCAGGCCAGGAGAGATGATGAATTCCATGATGCTTCCATGAAAGTAAAGCTTAGGTGGTGTCACCACACCCTCCTGTTTTGGTGTGGGAGCCAGGACTGTTTATGACTGGGTAAAATCCTCATCCCAGGCAGCTCAGAATGTGCACAAACAAGATTCCAAAACCAAAAACTGACACTGGAGAACCACAGGCACTGATGTGTGTGGTTCTCACCTGATCCTGATTTTAAATGAATCGCAGAAACACAGAATCCCCAAATTGTTTGTTTTGGAAAGGACTTTAAAGACCTCCTAGTTCCACTCCCCTGCCATGGGCAGGGACACCTTCCACCAACCCAGATTCCTCTAAGCCCTCTCCAACCTGGCCTGGAACACTTCCAGGGATGAAAGAGAAACAAAGCACAGGAATTCTTGAGTCAGAGATCAGGAGGGTCAAATGTCAGAGGAAGCAACAGCAGAAAAAGAGCATTCCCCAAATTTTCTGTTCTAGAACTGGTGGCAGCACAAAGGTTCAGGTTCCTTAGCACATTGTGTGTGAGTCTGGTGACAATGGCAAAATGTCACATACTTCAGCCTAAGGAAAATGTGAAACATGGTCTGTATGTCTACCTTTCAAAAACCTGTCCTGAAACCCACGGAACTGAGGGAGGACCAAGGACCACACAGCCAACATGAGCAGGAAAGACACTCTCCCTGCACTCCAGGACCTGAGAAACTGTTGTTTAATAAGAATAAACAGACTTTGTTGAAGATGTGCTGCTCTGCTCCCCAGGCCTGGGAGGAAACAACCTGTTTGTGCAGAACCNAACTGAACATTTTCTGTTGTAATCAGTGTGGTAGAGAAAATACTGGACTATTCCCAGAGTTTCTCCCTCTGAAAGCAGGAACAGAACGAACAAGTACAATTACTATGGTAATTTCCTATTTTCTAACTACACAGAGGCCATTTGGCCATCCTGGTATCATAATAGTTGGTAATTTTTGAGTTTTTAATAGCTACTATAAGGTTGGCTCAATAATGCTGCCAAAATCAGCAGGCAAAGACCAGAGCTGTTTGGACATTCACTGCTATTATGAGAGGACCTTACAAAAGGAATTAGTTTATGCAACTCATATTTCATGAAAGCAAATGAAATCTCAAATGTCCTATAATTATAATAATTATTTCTGCTTGATGTTTAATTACTCTCTCTAATGATCCAGCAGCACTGTAATGGACAGGTAAAGCTCGGATGAAATTCTTTCTCGTGTAATTTGCTTTCTAAAGGAGGACAAAGGTTTTGGTGTTTGTGGCAGCAGCTGATTAAGTAATGTCACAATTTCCATGAATTGCAAAACATGATTAGTTGTGGTTATCCTGCTTCTGCAAAGCACTGCTCATGTCACAGGAACGTGACTTGGGCTGTGCACTGAACTCCTGCTCCTTGAAGTGTTCCTGTCAGTGCTGAGTAAAGCACAAGTAAATGATCACTGCTGTGGTAGGTGATTATAATCACCTGTCTGGGGGGAAAGGAACAGTCCATTAAGATCACCTGGAGACAGCGTTTAAAGCAATTTGTATGAATATGTGAAACTGATTTAAATGAAGCAAAATACAATGTTTTGATTTGGGGTACTTTAAAAGGTGAAGGAAAAATAGAAGAACAGTGGTGGAGCTAGAAAAGGACCTTGCCACCATTTACGAGGCAGGAGGGAAAGCAGAGTGCAAGTCTCCTGGTCTTACACAAGTGTTAAGAGTCTCATCCAAAACGACAGATTTTCAGGTTCAAATCCTCCACTGCACCAATTTAAGGTAGCAATTTTACCCAAAGAATCATGTTTTTTGTGAGAGTATCCCAATCATGGGACTGAGAAACCCTCTGGCACAGTTCTGTGCCTCTCACACCCATGGCTCCAGCCTGGCCTGGGCACTCATGTACAGAGAGTGCATTTTGGTTCAAATCAATGTTCAAATAAAGAACATCTAACTCAGCTTTTATCCTCCAGGCCAAACAGCCCAGTCATGGTCACAGCCTCACCCTAAGACCCAGGCCAGGATGGATGATGAATTCCATGATGCTTCCATGAAAGTAAAGCTTAGGTGGTGTCACCACACCCTCCTGTTTTGGTGTGGGAGCCAGGACTGGTTCTGACAGGGTAAAATCCTCATCCCAGGCAGCTCAGAATGTGCACAAACAAGATTCCTAAACCAAAAACTGACACTGGAGAACCACAGGCACTGATGTGTGTGGTTCTCACCTGATCCTGATTTTAAATGAATCGCAGAAACACAGAATCCCCAAATTGTTTGTTTTGGAAAGGACTTTAAAGACCTCCTTGTTCCACTCCCCTGCCACAGACAGGGACACCTTCCACCAACCCAGATTCCTCTAAGCCCTGTCCAACCTGGCCTGGAACATTTCCAGGGATGAAAGAGAAACAAAGCACAGGAATTCTTGAGTCAGAGATCAGGAGGGTCAAATGTCAGAGGAAGCAACAGCAGAAGAAGAGCATTCCCCAAATTTTCTGTTCTAGAACTGGTGGCAAAACAAAGGTTCAGGTTCCTTAGCACATTGTGTGTGAGTCTGGTGACAATGGCAAAATGTCACATACTTCAGCCTAAGGAAAATGTGAAACATGGTCTGTATGTCTACCTTTCAAAAACCTGTCCTGAAACCCACGGAACTGAGGGAGGACCAAGGACCACACAGCCAACATGAGCAGGAAAGACACTCTCCCTGCACTCCAGGACCTGAGAAACTGTTGTTTAATAAGAATAAACAGACTTTGTTGAAGATGTGCTGCTCTGCTCCCCAGGCCTGGGAGGAAACAACCTGTTTGTGCAGAACCTCTCCCTGCAGCTGCCTGGTATTTTAGCAATACAAGACACTCATTTTAATGCCATCAGAATTCTCCCAGGCTGCAGGTGAATCTAAGCCGCAGAAATTGGAGCCAGGTTTCATTTTAGTTTGAAGTATCAAAACTGCTGACAATTAAACTTAATTGTATGAATAAGCTCCTTAACGGAATGCACTGCTGGGCTTTCATCCAGCCCAGTGCTGGCAGGAAAAGGGAAATCCATATGCAAGGAGCCTGCCAACGTCCCAAACCTGGGAGAGCAGGGCTTTATCACTGTTTAATAGGAACATATAAGGGCCCTGATCTCCCTCCCTTTCCAAGAAAACTTCATTTTTCTCTTCCGTGAAGTGTTGCATTCGTAGTGCTCATCCTCAACAACCTGCTTCTCCCTTGGCACCTTTTCTTGAAGTTAAATTTCTAGCAAAAGCATTAAGTCTCTTCATAAGGTGTAATTATTGGCTTTGGCTCTACCTGGACTAACAGCAGGCTTGAAAACTCTGAACAAAAAAAAAAGGCCCAACATATTTTTTTTTTCTGGAGATGTCCTTTCTGAAATATTAATGTTTGTTCCCTCTAGGGTGGCACCTTTATTTGCTGTTTCTAATGCAGCCAGTTTGTTACTGTACCTGCCTCTGCAACCAGGACTGCAGTGAGCAAATATGTATGTGGGGCCCAGGGGTCAGTTGTTTCCTATTTCATTTCTCTTTGCTTTCATTTTAATTTATTTTCCCTTACTCCAACACTTATGGAGATCTGAAGGCAACTATTCAGGTTGAATAAATCTAAATACCATTTCCAGCAGTTGGATATAGCCTCAGCAGGGACTTCTATAATGCTGTAAACCCTCCTATTTTCATTTTCACATAAAGCAGGCTTAAGGAAGTGACAGCTGACCAACACTGCACTGTGAAACTCAGAATTTTTGATCCATGAATCAACAGATTTTGTCTCCATGTCTTCTCATATGCTGTGATTTTATCACATTCCTATAATTACTGATGGGACAAGTCCAAACCCCAGACCAAATGTCACAAGGCTGTGCAAGATTCTCGTGTTAATCAGTGATTTGTTTCTGACTCTCGTGGTGAGGAATGTCCAAAATATCTGTTTCACATCTGTGAACTGTGGCAGAACTGAGTCCATTTGCACCCAGCAAGGAATCCCAGAGCCCTCACCCATCAAGGCAAAGGTTTTGATTGGAATAGGGGATAGAATATGGTCCTTGGGGAAGTCTGAGGAGTCAGGGAAGTGCTTGGACACAGTAAGTGCTACAGAAAGCAGTCAAAATTCCAGAAAGAAAAGCTCAATTCCAAAGCAAAACAAACCCCACAAAGTTGAAAACTGAAGCCTTTAACCCAGGATTGGTCAGGACAGAGCATTAAAAAATTCCAATTCCAATCCCACCACTGTGCAGCCTTCCTGCAGTGGTGGATTTATCTTCCCTTTGCTCTGCCCTTGTGTGTGTGCTACCTGGAATTTTAGTGAGCTTTCAGCCTGATTTTAATGTGTTTTAGAACAAATCAAACCCACTAAATTGATTAATGAGGATTTACTGCATTTTAATTATGGAGTGTGGTTTTGAATGATTTAAAGGCTGATACGAGCTCAGAGCAGCCCAAGATTCGGTGAGGAAATGAGAAACATGACATTTTGAAAAGGAAACCAATTTCCCTTAACTTAAACTGTTGCTCATATAAACCAAATTATAAATACACTCTGTGACTCTAATGCTGCAGAGGACAGCTTACGAAAATATGATTAGTGGTGCAATTTCCTTAGGTTTCAGATCCTTTCTTCTTTTCTTTGCCAGCTTTAATGCAGGAAAAATCAACATCCCCCCTCCTCAGCCACCCATGTTTCCCGATGAAAATAAAGCAACAAATCAAATCTGCAGGAGAGCTTGGGGATATCCTGGTGAAACTCCACTGTACAAAGAGAGCTCAGGACAAGGCGGTGTAAAAGAAAATGCAAATGTAGAAAGGGTCCAGGAATGGCTGAGATCCCAGGGATGCCTCACCTAGAGCCACAGTCCAGCTTGGACTGACACCCACAGTTTCTAAGAGAAGCCAAACAGAGATGTGACAAATCTTTTTGTGCTCCAAAAACCATCCCCCTGTGATTTTGCAGTCAAAAGAGCACTGAATGGAGAAAACACATTAAAGACACCATCCTTTGAAATACCTTCTGGTGGGTCAGGCACGACATCAACAAAAGCAGAGCCTGAAGAACCACCAGTAAAACCCATTTTGAGCTGCAGGATGCTTTGGTGCATCAGTGTGTGTGGTAGCAGTGAGACTGAGGGGGATCTGCAGGGCACCTGAGGAATGGCAGCACTTCCTTAGGTCAGGGATCTGCACCAAAAGCTTTGTTGTTTGGTGTTAGAAAACACAGCTCTGCTAAATTTCAAATAAAGAATTAAAAACCAAAAATTTCTGGTTTGCCTCATTTGGAAACTGGAAATCTGATGCTGCCTCTGTTGAGAAACTGGGCTTTATTCTTGTGTAAGTGAAGGAAAAAAGAATGAGTTCATTGGCATTCTCCTTGCACAAATAACATGTGCAGCACTTCACAAAGGCAGCAGATAAAAGTAACATTATTTTATTTATCAGCAATGATGGGAGGGAAAATGTAAGTGAAGTACTTGCTTGAAAGTGTGTAGTAAGATGACTTTGTGTGTGAAGTATTGGTTTCTGGGAGTTTGGCAGCAATTTATTTGTTACAGAGCTCCCTTCTGAATGCTATTTCCAACAAAACATCACCATCAGTGACATGGACAAGGATTTTGGAAAGCTGAGACTTTGAAAATTCATTTGGGAGCATCTCCATTAAGGATCATTAGAACCAGTCCCTGCATGTGCCAGGAAGACTCTGGACCCAACTCCCACTGGGATGAGTATTTTGTTTTTATACAAAAATCCCTAGTGCTGAGAGCAGCAAGGAGACACAAAATACAGGGCAGCAATATCCTTTTAAGTATTTTAGGAGGTTTTTTTTTTACATTTTTCCTTGCTGCTGCTTTTCTCTCATGGTGCAGTCCTGGAGAAAACATTATAAATTCCCCAGTGCTCAGTTGCTAGTGTGTATTTAATCTGTCTGCATTCAAATGGTAATAGATTGTTACAGGGATACCTTCACACAGGTGCCTGGTGAGTATAATACCTCTTCATTTCAGCACTGAGTGAACTGGATCCCTTTTTAAAAATATTCATCTCTTCAGGTTTGCACAAGCAGTGCCACACATCGTCATTTTAAGCTCCCAGCTGATGACTCATTCCATTACTCCCAAGCCCATGCAGAGCAAGGCAAGAGACTGTCTGGCTCTCCAGCTCTGCTGGATAAACCCCTGTGTGCAGCCAGGGCTTTGTCAGGATTCAGGGGAGGAAGCTATTGCTAGGCTGGAGCTTTGTTGAAAGCACAAAGAAGGAAGCTGAAATGCAATGAAAGGTTTTTCTCCATCCCTGGAAGTGTCCAAGGCCAGGCTGGACAGGGCTTGGAGCAGCCTGGGGTAGTGGAAGGTGTCCCTGCCCATGGCAGGAGGAGGAACTGGATCAGCTTGAAGGTCCCTTTCAACCAAAACCACTCAGTGTTTCTGTGATTCTGATTCTCTCAGCCCCCTCATGGTCTGTACCTGGATTCACCAGCCCTGTGGCCTCCAGAAAGGATGGAGTAAATAATCCCAGACCTGATCCCTGGGCACAGCTGCACCCCCAGCAGTGCCCTGTGTTGGTTTTTGCTCCATGGAGAGGTCACAGAGCAGAGCCAAGCTGTCCCTCCCTGGGGAGGAAGCACAAGGGATCCCAGGGCAGCCAGGGGGTGACCAGCACCTCCCACCTCTTGTGGTGTATCCCAGCCTCTGGATTTATCATGGGAACCCCAGCAGAGGCCAGGGAAGCTGCTGGGGCTGCACCTGCAGTCAGGCAGCCCAGAGGGGATGGAGGCAGTGGGGCTTGGGCAGCTTTGGCAGCCCATGGCCAACACCAGCTCCTCTGGCAGTGCCACACAGAGCTCTGTGGGACATCCAGCTGCTCTCAGGAGGGCAGAATGAGCTATTCCCATCACCTCAGTGAATTGCTACAGATGGAGCAATAAGGCACCAGTCTGGTGCCTACAAAATATGTACCTGATCTGAAATGACCCCGAGACTAAAGAATTTTATGGCCTTTTTGTTCTCCCCAGGAGAGCCTTAAAAAGAACTCCCCAACATAAAAATGGAGAAAGACAATTATTAAAGGCAGTAACTACAGCACTGGGGACTGTAACTAAGAAAGGTTCTCAGAACCAGGGATTTGGAGCATGACATGCTGAGGAAATTCATGCTCCTTTGAACAGAAGCAGTTGCAAGCATGGCAGTGCATACAGACAATATGTTTCAACTGTCTGGGACCCTGAGAGATTATTCACTACTGCACATTACCAGGTGTGAAGAGAAATTAAGGAAAATATCCCAAATGGAAGATGGGAGCAGCAGGAATGTTCCAGCAGAGCTGAAATGTTCTGAAAATAAGGAAAAGAACTAGGAGGGATTTATGCAGCTCTTCATCAGCATGAGGAATGCTGTCAGGAAGGAAAGGAAGATTTCTGACAGGAACAGGTCCTTACAAACTCCAAGTGTGAGAGTTTCCTGTTCTCTCCTGCCACCTGTGTTCAGCTCTAAGTGAAAACTAAAAGCAGAGCAAGGGAAGTTATAAAGGAACTCAAGATTTGTCCAGCAGTCCATGAGCATCCAGGGCCACATCAGCCTCTGTTGGAAACACAGGATGGATTGCTTCCATTCATTTTCCTGAAGCAACTTCAGCAGCCCTTTCCCCCCATAATAAAAATTATATATTTCTATTCTTGGAAACATTTGCTTGGAAAACATGATCCAGAGTTATTGATGGCTAAAATGCAGAGCATTAAGAGAAAACAAGGGAACTTGATTGCTTAAATCTTTAAAGTCTGGAGAGAGAGCTGAGTGAATTTGTGTAAAAGCAAAAAGACACACAAAACTTAGTATTGGAAGAGCTTCTACATCTTGACTGATTGTAATTACTTGGAACATGGATTTTAATAACTTTTCTCAGTTAAGCTAAGTTCTGGCTGGGAGAAGGAAGATATATCATTAGGCTTCTTCCTTGAAAAGGTTCTGTTTCCAAGATACTGGAAGTATGGAGAGACTTCCAAAGGCAAATTTCAGTTAGGCACAGTCAATTAAAGCTGAACAACAGGATAAAAAGTCTCCTTGGATAACTCTTGGCCCTGGTGGTAGGTGAACACTGTATAATTAGCACCAAGTTGGCAACTGTCTGTAGAACATTGGACAGAGGAAAGAGCTCCCTCCCCTGTGATCTCCTCTCCCAGCCAAAGCCTGCACTGCCCCTTCCTGGCTTTGGGGAAACCCAGACTTAAAAAAAAAATATTAAAAATAATTGTTTTGCTTCCTACATCCTCATGTCCTCCCTGGAAGGAACACAGGAGCACTTTCTCCTCTGCCACATTCAGCTTTCCTCAGAATCCTGTCACTCTGCTGGCCCAGGCAGTGACACGTGGCAGAGCTCTCCAAAAAGCTCCAGCAATCACTTGAGGCCCTGGGATAGCAATCAGCTATGCAAAATGACAATCATCTATCACTTTGTGATGTCTTTGGAGGAGAAGTGAGAAAAAACACGATCTTGGGTGTTTTGGTAAAGAAACTGAGTGATAAACAAAATCTCTGCAGCTCCTGGCAGCAGAAACTCCCTACACCACACTCCAAACTTCATCTGGAGCAGCCTGCATTCTGCAAACAAATCTGGGGAGAGTTACTATACACTGGAAGATCCCCAAAAACCCAGGAAAAAAAGAGTGAAGTTACCAGGAAAATATACGAGTTGGTTTCCTCCAGTCTGTGCATAATGTAAGACATCTCCAGTATCACAGCACTTCCAGCCAGCAGGGAAAGGAGTGCATGAATGAAAAATCATCTGCCTAAGCTCTACATGGTGAAAAAATGCATATTTTTAAATAGATGTTTCCCAGACAAGGCCTGGTGGGTGGGGCACTGGGCAAACTGGTTTAGGGTGAGGTGGCCCTGCCCATGGCAGGGGGTTGGAATGAGAGGAGTTTTAAGGTCCCTTCAAACCCAAACCATTCTATAATTTTATAACACTGCAGTCAATATCTGCTTTTGTAGTGCTCTTGTCACAAATCATTTCTGAAGAGAAAATTGTAATGTGACAAACTGGATTTCTGGTATTGGAATGAATCTGGCTGGAAGAAATGGGTAAATCAATAAACCAGCAAAACTCCTGTGTGCAAATAGCCAGAAATTGCCCACAGAAAATCACTCCTGAGCCTGCTGGTTCTCAGTGGTGCAGCTCCAGTGGCTGTGCATTTACAGCTGCTCTCTTCTCCACAGTAACTGAAGAGTCTGCCTGCACACAGAACCACAGGATCCCAGAATTTGGGTTGGGAGGGACCTTAAAGCTCACTCAGTTCCACTCTCCTGCCATGGGCAGGGACACCTTCCACTGTCCAAAGCTGCTCCAAGCCCTGCCCAGCCTGGCCTTGGACCCTTCCAGGGATCCAGGGGCAGCCACAGCTTCTCTGGGCACCCTGTGCCAGGGCCTCAGCACCTCCTCAATAAAGAATCGTGGTTTTCTCTGAAGGAATTTCAGACATTTTACTCAACAGATTAAAAATAAATAAATTAAAAAGTGAGCTGTATTGCATTTATGAGAGGTTAAAAGCAGGTACAAGGGCACTTATAACAGAGGAGAACAAATTGCAGGTCTGCAGCCTCGCTCATCCACGCTGACACCTCCAGGTGCTCAACCTCCCTGGGAAAGGATGAAACGTTTCCCTTAAGTACCGTGCTAATGGCAGTAATTGGGAGATACCATCCTGAGTGCTGAACCAGCAGAACCCCGAGCTGGCCACAGGAACATCTCCTAATGTTCAATTAAGATAAGGCTCACAATATTGTTCAGTCTGCACTCTTTCTTTTTTTTTTTTTAGTTTTTTTTTCCTAGGTGGAAGCTTTTGAGATCGATATAAAATGAAAGAAAAATATTATTATAGCCCATAGTTTCAGTTCCAGTGGAGCCCGACTGCACATCTCCCTTCACTCAGCCCTGGTGCCTGAGTGCTGAGCACATCACTTCTGGAAACCTCTCCTGCAGTTCCAGCTCTCACAGAGCTGTTGACTGGAAGAGTCTGTTTGACACCAACCACAGGAGATTTGTCAGTCAGCAGGGCTGTGGCTGCAGCAGAGCCTTTCCCAGTCATGGAATTGGGTCTCCATAAGGGGTCTCTGCCCCGGGAGGGGACAGGGGACAATTGTGCCATGGGCAGGAACCGACCCAGGCAAGGCTTTGAGAGAGAAACCAGCAGGGACTGGGTTTGGGATGGTGCTTCCAGGTGCTCTCATGCTCCTAATTCATGGGAAGTTTACAGAAGCTCTGAAACATTCCACAAAATCGTGTTTTGCTTGAGATAAATGGCCGAAAAAAAATAAACCAAAAGCAGGGCAAAGCAATCTGAAAGCACTGGTTGTGTTACACATTAGCAGTGGCAAGTTTGGCTCATTTTTTAACATGCACTCAAAGTGACATTTAATCTCCAGCTTAATTCCAATTTTATTTCATAATATGAAGGGAAACTTGGCATTTAAATTAACCTTCCAGCCCAAAGTGATGTTTTTTCCTGTACTCTCATTCACTGAGAACACGGGCACACCTTTAATTACAGAGTCACCCCGGATGATTGTTCTGCTCCACTTTGCAAACTCAGCCAAGAAATCACCTGTTTTACAGCTCCTGTGTCTGTACACATCTCCCAGCCCCTGAAGAGCAGGGGCAGCTCCTCTGGGTCCCTCCCTGCTCCCCACCCAGCCCCAGCCTGGACTCTGGGGGCTCCTCAGAGCCGAGGGATCCCTGTGGAAAATCCAGAGAGGAGCTGACGGTGTTTCCTTGCTGCCCTCCCGTGGACATGCCATGACCACAGTCCCTGGTACCTGACTGAAAACCCAGGGCTTTGCACGGAGCTGTTTGGCCTGGCTCTCAACCTGGATTGTTTTCTCTCCTCAAAAATACTTGCATTTACCAGACAATCAGTGTTTCTATGTGGAGAGAGGGAACACAGAGATGTTTCTAGATCATAAATTTTAATCTGAAATCTCTCTGGTACCCAAAGATTAATATTTAATGTCTGTTCTATAATGTGATTTCTACAGGCCAATCTTTCATCTTCAAAACTTGATCAGCATAGGCCTACAAAAGGGAGACTTCAATATGATGACAATACTTTATGGACACAGTGATTCCTGAACTCCCTCACTGTCTCCTACCAGCAATGATGGTGTTCCTGTGAGTCTTAAAAAATGATCTAACACTTTTAATTCTCTATTTTCTCTTCAGCTTATATTCAGCACCACTGAGCATCAAGTGTGAAATGCTAGGAGGAGCCAGATCAGTGCCAGGACAAGATGAGAAGCACTACCTTTGCAATTGAGGTCATCATCAAAAGATTAAAAAGAGACTGTGATCTAATTCCATCTGTTAAGTATCTAGGGACTCCATGTCTAGTACATGAGAATGCTGTCCCTATAATAGGAATTTTTGAAAGATCTTCAAGAAATACATCAACTTTTCCAGGTGGTTAATGAATCTTTTTTTCTTCCAAATGTCAGTCAAATACCTCACATGCTCAGAGTCTGATATTACACACAACAGGCCCATGAACCAAATTCTCCCCCTGTTTTACAGCTGCTGTAATTTATATTTCCCAACAAATCACACCTTTGCCTTTTCTCCTCCTGCCTTAAACAGCAAAGGAGGGGAGAATGTGACCACTCCAGGCTGCCCAGAGGAAAGGAGCACAAACTGCTAAATTGACTCAGTGTGAAAATGTCACCTTGCCCCTGGTGCAAGCCCTGGTGCTCTCCAGAAGCAGAGGTGGAAGGAGCCAGCTCCAGGTGTTGTCCTCCCTAGGGTGGGGAGTAACATCAAGTGCTGCTCTCACGCAAGGGGCTCATTCTGGGAACTGAGAGTGCTCCATCCACAGTCTCCTTTCTGGTGACTTGACATGATGCAAGGTAAAATCTTGCACTAAAAGCTCTGAAGAGCTGCCTAAAGAATCATAAAATCAGAGGATGGATTGGGTTGGAAGGGACCTTAAAGATCATCAGGTCCCACTCCCAGCCCCCCATCCCAGGGACACCTTCCACTGTCCCAGGCTGCTCCCAGCCCTGTCCAACCTGGCCTTGGGCACTGCCAGGGATCCAGGGGCAGCCACAGCTGCTCTGGGCACCCTGTGCCAGGGCCTGCCCACCCTCACAGGGAAGGACAAGATACTGGCCACAATTCCAGTTTGGCAGCAACTCCTCTTTCCTTGCTAAAGAATTGATTACTTCCCTAAGAGTAGTTACTTTTCTCTTAGCAAATAAACCCTGGAATGAAACACTCCAGACACCCAAAAATTCTTCAGAGCCTCATCCTTCTTGGATTTGCAGGAGGAATGTTTCCATTGGTTTTGAATAAGCAATCCTCCAGACAGTGAGTGTGAGTAGTGAGGGCTCATTTCTAATCTCAAGTGAGTTTATGGACAAATCCAGCTAGTAGAGGATAAAGCTGCTTATACACTGACCTGTAGTCACATAGCTGCTGAAATAATCTGAAAAATAAATCCCAGCAGAGCAGGGAGTCAGGTCATGGCTCTGGTATCACCTGCCTTGAACAGGCTGCAGCCACGTGAGCTATTGGGTTCACAAAAATGTGTGTGCCTTAACTTGTGCCCTCTGGGAAGGCTTTTTATAGGCTTTTATTTGAGCAGGTATGTGCAGGTAATCCTCAGGTTTCTCTGGGGCAGTGGAACACAAGCCTGTGGAAATTGTACCTCAGCTGATTCCCACTGAGCTTTGCAGCTTGTTCTGATTTCCAGGACAAGCCTGACTGGATTTAGTGATGGATGTTTGTCCCTCCCCAGCTCCACTGGCTGCTCTGAAAAACCCACAGCCTCTTGGCTTCCTCAGGCAAAGTCAGAGCAGGAAGATGTGCATCCTTGGCTCCTGTACAAGGTCAGAGCATTGCCAGTTTTACCCATCCCAGACCCCTGAGGGGTGGGAAGAGTCCTGGCAGTTCATTTCTGGGTGTATCTGCAATGCACAATCTTTCCCCACAGTGGTGTAAAACCCCTGCTCCCCTCGTGTGTTATCAGGGTTGCTCAAAGGAAATTGTACCTCAGCTGAACACACTGTGCTGTCAAATCAGGAGTGCCCAGAAAGCCAACAGCAACCTCACTCTCGAAAATATGATGACATAGAAGGAGTTACATTTGTTTAAATTATGGTTCTGCTGCTTTTGAGGTTAATTGCCAGGTGGGAGCAATATTTTGGTTTACTGTTCTTTACCCAAAGGGTGGCAGATCTCAACACAAACTCCAACTGCAGGCCCACAAATTGCATGTTAAACTACCATTTCTTTAACAGCCATGTTCCCTGGCTCCTTATTTCCCAGATTTCCTGTGAGCTTGGGTCTACCCTTGAAGCAGGAAGGCATTTCCATAAGTCAGGAGCTTTGCTTAGTGCCAGACATGATCCCAACCAGCTGCTTCCCTTGCTGAGCAGGGAGCACAGGAACAGCAAAGGCATGTGCTGCACTCCCCAGGCTGCCTGGGAACCATGACATGTCACTTTTGAAGTCACCTTTCCAATAGTAGAGGTTTGATTGTCCCAATGCAGGAGGCAGGAGCTTATTTTAGCTCTTGAGCATCTCAAGAGCTTTTGGAGATGGAGGGCAGAGAGAAATGAGGGACAGGAACTGCATGTTCCTCTATCTGATGCTCAGGCCTTCAGAGGAGAAGGGGAGATGACAGAATAAGGATACACCTTTCAATAATCACTGAAGGAAATTCCTTATCCTTATTTTTCTGTTTTTATGGGAATCCATTGTGTCCCAAAGTCAGTGACAATTCCAACCACCCCACCCTGAATGAGCCCAGTCGAGGCCAGGGCATCTATTGATTCCCTTCTGGTTCCTGCAGATTTCTTGGGGATGTGTTTTCCTGTAATGTCTGTCTGATATTATTTTTTTTTCTTTCCTGTGTGCATAACATTCTTTTCATCCCCCAAATTTAATTTTCTAACTTGTTGGCTTTATTGCTTAAAATTTTAGCAGAGGTTTTGGGTGTGCTGCCGACAAAATAATAATTTATATTGTATCAGTCAGTATCACTCCATTGTCTTAATCTTTCATAATGGTTTTTCTGCAGCTTCCAATTTTCCTCCGAATAAAACAAATTACTTAGCAAGTGGAATATCTTCTTGTCATAATAATTTAATATTAAAATGTCAATAAGATTTGGTACACACAGCAGAGGGCACAGAGGTACAGAGGCAGAGCAGAAATGAAGTAAACTTAATAAAGTGAGTGAGAAGGTACAATAGGGATTGAGGTTGGCTCCTGCACTGGATATGAAAGAACCTTTTTATCCTGCAGTGCAGTACAATCATTGTGTAAGCAATAAAATGATTGCAGGAGCACTCCTTGCTGCTGCTGCTGCTGCTGGCTGACACTTGGTCCAGCACCAGTCCTGGGGGAGGGAGCAGCTCTGGATGGGGGCAGTGGGTGGCACATGGTGCCCCAGGTTGGGGACACTCCCTGCCCTCTGCAGAGCAGCTCCATGGGCTGTCTGACACCAGGCTGGGGACACTCCCTGCCCTCTGCACGGCAGCTCCATGGGCTGTCTGACACCAGGCTGGGGACACTCCCTGCCCTCTGCACGGCAGCTCCATGGGCTGTAGGACACCAGGCTGGGGACACTCCCTGCCCTCTGCGCGGCAGCTCCATGGGCTGGATGACACCAGGCTGGGGACAATCCCTGCCCTCTGCATGGCAGCTCCATGGGCTGTATGACACCAGGCTGTGCTTCAGCATTCTGAGCCAGCCTTTGGGGCAGGATTCGTGCTGGGCAGCTTGAGCCTTGCAGCTCAGGCAGATCTTCACACTCATTTGTGAATGTCCTCACGAAACTCAAAGTTTCATTTTGGTCAAATTCTCCTTCTGATCCAAACTCAACAGATTGCACTGGCAGACGAATGCTGAATGCTGTGAATTTATCTAGAACATAATGAGTTCCCTAAAAATGCCTGGAAGCCTCAGGAGCAGACATGTCCTTCCCCCAGCATGAGGTGGCCAGCAGCACATGCTCTGGGAGCAGTCCTGATCCTCCACACACGTCTTTGTGAGATGAAAGTGCAGAATTACAATGACAAATCCAGAATAATTCAGGTTGGGAGATACTGTAGAGGTCACCCTGTCCAACCCACTTCTCAGAGCTGGGCTAGCTTCAAAGTAGCAGAAATTCAAAAAGAAGGAAATTTGCATGAGCTCCAGGACCTTATTATCTGTCTCTGTCTGTCTCAGGCTGGAGGAAAAGCTGTTCCTGGATCTAAGCAGCCTTTTCTCTCCTGCAGCTGAGGAAATGGGTGTTGCATTCACAGCTGACTCCTTCCACACAAATATATCACTGTTTGAAGTCCCCATTTTCTGCACCTAACATCTCCTCCTGCTGAAACAAGACACAGGGCTTGATTTAAATGTTCAGTTTTTCATAATTCCTGGAAGGGAACAAAAAGAAGAGCTGGATAAACCCATCTCTCTTTTCACAAAGGAATATCTTACACCATCATTTCACTCTGCATTGCAAGGAGGCACCACTTTTGTGTCATTTTAACCAAAGACTCACAAGAGTCAGCTGAAATACAACTTGCTCTGTCCTGCAGCCTTCCACAAATAATCCCAGGGCTGCACAGGATGGCCCCAGGGAGCTGCAGAAATGTTCCCACCAACTCAGAGCATCAGAAAGTTTGATGAAAGCTGGTTTAGTCTTCTGCTCACATTTTCTTTACCAAGAATGAAAGGGAAAGTTTCTTCATCCACTCTGGGAAGTTCTTCCTTATTAACTGCTGCCCTCCTATGTGTTAAAATAAAAGTGGTAAAGAGCAAAGTCCTTCAACAGTCCCAATATTGAATGTCAGGACGATTTATCTGTCAGGAGCTGTAAACAGAACTTCCAGAAAAGGAGGATTTGTGTATCCCTGTGCCAGTGGAAGGCTGTTTGCTGCTGTATGGTTTGTTTCCCAGTTCTCAGACTATACCAGTTTAAAATCAGTCAGCACTTTTCTCCAGAGCTCATTCCACAAGACTAATTGCTCAGATAATAGGGAACTGATGCTGATGTTCAGCCAATACTTTCCTCTCCTCCCCAGTGGGCACTTGCTGCCACCAGAAATCCCTGCCTCTGTCTTTATCTACAGCTTAGTGCTTCTATCTACATCTTAAATACTTGTTGCTCACTATAATTCTCCCTCCTCCATTCAAATTTTAGCTCAGCAACGCTGCCATAATACAGCTTTTATTTATCACATAACTCTCTGTCACTCCTTCCTAATTGCTTTTCATTTGTTGGCTTCTTCCTGCTGTTGAAGTGGTCGTAACAGAACACAATTTTCTACGTGTGCCCAGCTGCTCTTTTATGGACAATATTCACATCTTTTCTCCTTTCCAAGCCTCAGCTCTGGAGTGTCTGGTGGACTTATTTGCAGCAGTGCTACATTGCCAAAAATATATTCTGAAATATCAGCAATTTTGAGTTTTCCAGTTGCCTCCCCCTGCTGAGTGTACCCCCCCTACCACCACCAATCAATCCCACCTACCAACCCTTCCACCCACTGGTTCTATCCATTGCACCTTTCCTCATTTCTTTTCTCTCTTGGTCCATCAGTGTTTTTCCCAGAATGGTTTCCCCATTATTGTTTGCTCTGCCTTCCAATTTAGGTATCACCTGGGAATTTAATTACTGTGCTTCCTACCTGCTTTTCCAGGTCAGTAACTGTGAATTTGAGCAAGACTGGACATAATAGAGGTCCCTGAGGTAGCCCTAGCACAGCTTCCCCCAACTAGGCCTTGCACACTGATGTGGCACAGCTAACAGCTGCCTGGGAATGCTCAATCCATGGGGAAAGGCTCCAAGGAATTCAACCAAGCTAATTTTCCAGTAAGGATTTGTGAGTCACTGTATAAAATTATTTACTGGAGTCCAAAATGACATCCAAATTTAATGAAAAAACTAACCCAGCAGGCTCCTTTCAGTAAGAAACAGCTGCTGTCCCCTCTACATCCTCCTCTCCTCTGGGATTTATACAGGTCCCCTTATGTATTGTGCATCATTTACCTGAATGAACCACAAAATACTTTGGGTTGGAAAGACCATAAAGACCATAAATTCCAAATCCTTTCCAGAGGGAATGTCACCTTCCCATCAGGCCTTTTCCAGATTTCCCATTCCTGTCAGATCCTGCCCTGTCTGGTCTGTCTGGAGCCACAGCACTTTTGGCTGAAGAGCAATGCTGGGTTTCTCCTGCAGAGAAAGAACACACAAGTGCAGCCCATCCTCTGCCAAACCCACCCCAATGGTGCAGCCACACCACCAGATTTGGTTCAGCCCTGTGCTGGGCTGAGCAATAAAACCAAACACAACGAGCCTTACATCCCACTCCCCAACAATCTGCTCACTAACAAGGCACTTTTGTCAAAACTTTGAAGTTCATTTTCAAAGAGATGTCCTATATGTGATTAAATTCTCTTCAGTTCCTCAATCCTTCTGCAAAGAACTGAGAAAAACAATTCAGAACAAAGCAACCCAAAAATTACTTGTTGAATTGTTTAGAAAAATCTTTTCAAAATATGAAGGGAGCTGAAAATGATTTGAAAACTCTATAGAGAAAGATTGATAAATAAAGTATAAATTATGCTCTATTATCTACCTATCCCACAGAGGGGTGCTGCATCCCACAGGGCACTGCATGCTCATCCACGGGCCAGCTCTGCTTATGGCAAAACTAATATATAGCAATATATAGCAAAGCCTAATGGGGCAGTATTTGGGAAGCACTTGGGAATTTCAATTAAATGCATTACTTTTTATTATTTCCCTTACTCCCCTAACACCTAGGGGCAAAAACAAAAAAAAAAAGCCAGGCTGGTGACCAGTTGCAGCCCAATGAAATGTGAGTGTGTGTCCAGGCAGGAGCAGCAGAGGTGGGTGATTATGCACTGCTGACAGCAGGAACGTGAGCTGGAGATGCCACACGGCTGCCTGGGCTCCGTGGCATTCCCAAAGGGCACTCAGGAAACATTTCAAGGGGATCAAAGCTGCCTCACGGGCGCTATACAAATTCACCATCATAAACACTGAATAATACATTACACTAATCTGATTGCTATTGACTGCTACAGTTGCATGTGTGACCTTGGGCATACATTAATCAAAGGCAGCCGTTCCTATTTCCATCCTGCAGCCACGAGCGAAACTCATCTCAAATCTCCTCCAGTCCCCGCGTCTCTTTCTGCTCTGTCTGATGCCGCTCGGAGATGGAGGCTGGTGTTGGGAGGGAAATGGCTTTTTTCCTGTCCTCCCCTCTTTGTCTGAGCACACACAGGAACGCTCCGATAGGGAAGAACAAAAACACGCACCTTTTTGTCCGCCCAGCGCTCCCTGAACCCAATTTAGCAAGTGTCACAATCTGAAAGAGCTTTGGAGCTTGAGAGTAATTGGTTTCCCAGCAGAGACTACAACTAATCCCAGCAGCTCTTTGGGATTTCACCAGACGTGTTTTTATTTACCCTGTGCAACGAGGCGCTGTTGGAATGAAAGAGCCCATTGCTGACGCCCCTCTCACTGTGTGTGTTTGCTCACAGGAGCTGCAGCAAGGCTTCACCCCAAAACCCCAATCCCCCATCAGCTCCCTTTCCCTTTGTCATTGACAGGAGACAGGGGGTACAAGAGAGAGCTGTCAGTGTGCTGACAACAAACCGAAAAGGCACTGCTCTGCCTGCATTGATTCCCTTCTCTTTCCCCGAGGCTATGAGATGATACTCGCTGCATTATATCCCAAAAACCTCCTGCAGGTGCTCCCTGCTTTGCTGCCTCCTGCCCCGAGGTGGTCTTTGAGCGTGGAGAGCCTTCCCCCGGGGCGTGTTGGAGCCCGGCAGCAGGGCTCTCTCAAAGCACGGTGTAACAAATATAAAATCAGACAAAACCTCCAAATAATCTGTTGAGCTGGGTTTGATGTGGTCTCAGACCATTGGCATGCAAATGCATTCCTTTAACAGCTTTATTCCTTCACTTGGGGGCGAAGCATGACAGTCAATAATTTAAAGGCAAAGGACTGAAAGAGGCTGGGATTATTCCCCAAGCAAATGTTGTAAATGTAGACCATTTATATTTAAATTAAATTTGAGCAAGCTATGGCAATACTGATGCTATATGAATAATTGGCTCTACACCCACAGGTACCTGCTTTTTAACCATTGGGTTTAAAAATAAATAAAATTTTTAAAAAAACCTTTCAATGCTTCTAATAAAATTTCACTCTGTGCCTTGTCAGGGAGTGCTGAGAGGAAGGTGCTGACGAATACCTGGGCACGAAGGAGAAACAAAAAGGAGTTTGTGTGGCCCCCCCTGACAGTCCAGCACTTCTGCCTCCCAGCTATGCAAAACCACACAGAACTTAATTAAGAGGGTCCATTTTCTGTACAAAGCCTTTTACTGTCCCTGGCCTTTGCTCAGACACATTTACTTTTCCATCAGTCACATCAGAACCTCCAGGCTGCTGCCAGGGGACCCCCCAGATGCTTTCTCCTTTATAAATTTTTCACACCAGTTCTATTACCTGGAGTGGACTTTCACTGTGTGAGGATGCAGCTTGATCCCCCCAGACCTCTCTCAACCCCCTCTGCACCTGCCACAATGAAGAATTAGAGATTAGAGTGCATGCAGACCACTCTTCCCCCTTTTTCCACTACTCAGCAGCTCCTCAGCAGGTAAGGGAGAGTTTCAGGATGAATTAATGGATATTTTAGGACATCTGAAGAGTGGTCTTAGAAAGATGCACCAAAGTTTGTAAAGAGAATCTCCAGGCAGTGTCAGTCCCTTGAATATGGCCATGAGTGGCCATCAAAGACCACCTTGGAAATAAAAACTGATGACAGGATTTTGGTGTCTTTGTGGGTTTTTATCCAAGTGATGCAACACAAAATGGTCACACATTGGAAATCACACTGCAAAAGCACATTTCTTGTCCCTCCTAAGATTCCTCCTCACATCCCACAATGAAATTTTAATTCAGCTCCCATATGGAAGTCCAAAAGGGAGGATTGCAGACAAGGATGTTTCCAAACTAACTGTAGGAGAGACACTCCAGGAATCCTTTCACCTGAAATCCAGGTTCAGGAAATAAAATAAAGGAAAGCTGAAGACTGTGTCCTACACTGACTGGCTATTGTGTATTCCCATGAGTCAGGAGCTGATCCTTTTACTCTGCCCTCCCTTTTCACCAGAAAAGCCTGGAGTTAAGGAACCTCAATTTCACTTGCACAAGTTTAAAGCCAGCGGAACTTCTGACTCTTGTGGGCATTACTTTTGATTTATACTCATGACGCTGAGGAGAAAATCAGATCAAGGGAATATAAATCAAACAGAGATCAATACCAAGCATCAAGGTACTAATTCTATCTCCTGAAACAGCCTTTACAAGCTGCAGGAGGCCGGGAGACAATTCCCCTGGCACAGGCAGGGCAGATTTATGTGGAGCTGTGGTCCTGGTGCAGGGGAGATGTTGGAGGTGGAAGGGGACGGGTCTGCACTCCATGCTATTAAGAATCTCTGTCTGTCTGGGCTGTCAAACAGTCTGGGGGCAGCTTTGGGAGGTTGTCATAAATCAGCATGGGGGACTGGGGATGACAACCAAGTTGGTTTAAAATGATTTTTCACAGTGGTTTTTTTTGCCTCCAGGAAGCACTGCAGAACCTCAGCCTTGCTCCTCCTGATGGGAGGACCATGCAATAAGGAGCAGTAAGTGGCTGAGAGCTCCTCCCCAAACCCAAACCCTCCTGAATGGCATGGCAAAGGTTCTCTTCATCTTCCTCCAGTGATACAACAGCAGCAAACCTGGTCTTTAAAGTGTGCTGGGATGGTTCATGACAGCCCTGGGTGGGAAGGGCTGAGCCACTGATCCATAGGAGGACACAGTTCAGGAGCTGGGAGTGATCTGCAAGCAGCCCACCAAGTGCCAGGCAGATGTTCACACAAGCCAACAGCTTGTCTGATGGAGTCTTAATTTGTTTTTAGGAGATGTAGTAAAAAGGATGAGGTGCTCTGGCTGCTTTCTGCCAGTGCTGGTAAATGTGACTACATATATTATCACAGCCTGAAATCAAAGGGCTCGGGAGTGGAGGAGTGGGAGAGGCACTGAAAATCAGCAAGGATTTGGTACATTGGAAAGTTTTACATCTTATTCATCAAAGCATAGATTTGGCAGTTTATTGCTTTGTGGAAAATTTTTGGGAAATGTGATTGAAAAGAGAAACTTGTTTGGGGCTTCTGGGGGGCTGGTGCAGAGGGATTAGTGACATGTTAAATAGCAGTAGCTGATTGCACAACTAAGTCATAAAACTCTCCAAGCAGCAATTATAGGACGTGTCAAAGAGAGTTATAAGGCAAGAGGCCAAAGGCCAGGTGATTAACCACTGGAGAGGTGTGACAGTTCCCTGGAAATGCCCAGCCCAGGGTGCTGCTGGCACAGTGAAATACACTTTATAATAAATGCCAAAGAGTAGAACCAGCTGTACATCCTGAGATGATGGCAGTGCCTCCCATCAGTCTCCCATCTCTCTTTCACCATGACCAATAGTCAGGGCAGCTGCCCAGGGCCCTTGGGATGAGGCTGGGCACAGAATTTCTTGTGCTGTTCCTGGGAAGCCACCCTTCCCCTGGCTCAGAGCAGGGCTGTGGTGCCTGGTGTGGTGTCAGCTCACCTCTCCCAGCACTGATCCACACAGAGCCATTTGACTGTGGTCTGGACAGCTCTGGAAGTGTCTTAGAAATCTGCTCTTTGTTCTCTTGTAGCACTTAGAACAGTCTGCTGGAAAAGGTGTGGTGTCTGTCTGGAAGGGATCTCAGATATCTACTGCCACTGAGCATAATTCCTGTTGCTGTAGATTTCACACAGAGAAGTTTCTACTTCATTAATTCCAAAGAATATAAAAAACACCAACCCTGATCTCTATCTCAGTGCAGAGATACAGAATATTGTATTTTTCTCTGAAATTCATTCTGCATGCTGATCTGGAGGCAGAGGCAGTAAATCCATTAATAAACTAAGACACCTTCTAATCATTCAGACTTCAAGAACTTGTGGCTGGGCTGAGCTCAGGGCTGTGATGGTTCTCACCTGTTGCAGGTTACTGTTGCAATGCACACTTGGACACCACTTATACAGATGTCAGTCTTCTCTTGAGCACCACTAAGTGCCTAAGGAAGGCCTAAACTATTGATTTTTAATTTCATCTTATACACCTCCTGCTCAAGGAACAGGAGTTCTTGACTTACCTTATTTAAACCCTCTGCTATTTTTTATATCTTTATCATCACTTTGTTATTTTTTTATTCCTCTCTGTCATCGCCTCTTATTTCTCTAATGTCTAAGATATATAGTTCTAATATTTTAATCTTTCCACACACTCCAGTTTTCTATTCACTTAATCATTTTCATTGCCTTCCCCAGACCTGTTTTATTTCTGCTCTCTCCTCCCATAAGACTGGAGCACAAAGCTGAGCAGAGGATCCATGGTGTGGTGTCACTTCATATTAAAGATAAGGAACAATTCTGTGCTTTCCTCGAGCTTTTTCTTAATGCAAACAAGCATTTTGTTTGCTCTTCTGGCCACCACTGCTCACTGAAGAGATGTCTGTTGGCAGTGGCACCTTGGTGCTCTGCTGACTCCCTACAGTTCATTTGAGAGACTCCACACATGAGCAGTTTAAATTGTTTCCTTTTTCCTTTCACTGCACTTCACCTTCTGCCTGCTTGAGCTGAGCTGATCCCTGGAATGCTCTCCACCCAGCTCCTGAAGAGACTCCTGAAATCATTTATAATTTCACTGATTTCTTTGGCAGCAGAAATCCCTATTTTGGCTCACTGGTCCTGGAGCATCCCCCCTCCAGCCTGTCCCTGTCCCTGTCATTCCCCCTCCCTTCAGAAGGAACTGCTGCCCCTGCAGCTGCTCCCCCTCCCAGGAACTGTTTGTGTGAGACTATTGAAAACCTCAGTGCAGATGGAGATTTCTGAAAGCTCCTGCTCTCTCTGCTCTGCTGCAGGAACACACAGAAGTGTAATAGGCTGGAGAAAAATGATGATTATTTTTTACAGCACAGAGCAGTTTCGTCCATGAGATCAGATTATGAAGCATTTTATCACCACCATATTTTTAACTCATTTATTTGATTAAAGTGAGCACCATTTCTCTTTGCTTTCCAGGTATTTCCTAACAAGAAATTCACACCTGTGATGTAGCTGCCACTCCATCAGCACACTGTGACACTGTACATAACCCCAGAGAAGCAGCACACTTTGGCTCTGTTTTAATATTTGAACAATGCAGATCATGATATCGACCTTGTTTGTTAAGGATATTGAACCCATCTGCAGCAAAAATAATGTAAAAATTTTCTTTCTCTAACCATGTGATGAAAGAGCCACCAGATCTTTCTGGGTTTTTTGTAAAATCCATTCTTAAATCATCATGATAACAATTTTCCATTAACCCTGCTGACTGCAAATAAGCATCAGTGCAAGAAAGGCAGGTATTTTTATTTTCCATTAGGAAACATTGGTAAACACAGCCTTGGGAGCATCCAGAGGTGTGCAGATAACAATAGCCTGCCTGTGGACTTCCAAGGAAGCATTTAAAGAGGTGTGGATGTGGCACTTGGGGACATGGTTCAGTGCTGAATGTGGCACTGCTGGGTTAGTGGATGCACCTGATGATCTCTGAGGGATTTTTCCACCAAAATATTCCATGATTTCATGATTCCAAGGACCCCAGAACTCATCACCTGCATAATCCCATATATGCTAGAAGTTCTATGTCCCTGGTGCCTGAGGTCGCTCAATATAAAACTTTTATCCCATTTCTGGAGTGTTACCAAAGTATCACCATTAAAATACAACCCATTATATAAATAATTGAAATTGTTACTCCTTTCAATTAACTGTTCACTTTACCAGGTAATAAAAATCCCTGCCTCCCTCTCCCTTCAGTCACACTCTCCCTCAGCCTCAGAACCCTTTGTTGTTCCAGCAAAGAGCCAGAGGAATGTTATTTCTTGTGCTAATTCCTTACTGTATTTGTTAGTACGTGCAGAAAAGCCCTTTTTCCTCATCTCTGCTCTCTCTTGGGTCTTATTAAACTCAAACTGAGTTGTGGGCAAGGCTGGGGAGGATGGAGAAGTGCTGCACCTGTGTCTTACAGAGAGCTTTGTGGCAGAGCTGATGGCTGCAAAGAGGCAATAGTTATTCCAGCATTGTGGTATTTACCTCTGTGAAGGCAATTCTGGAATTTGTTCTGTGAGAATGAGGCAAGGATTCTTTAATAATGCACAAATTAAAGGAACTGGAAGCGTTGGCATCATTGCCTGTTAATAACATTACAGCACACCTGGTATGAAGTGTGTGCATGTATCACATTTCCAGCTTCAAAACAGAAGCATAAACACCATTAAATAGAAATGTAATTATAGAACACTGTTTAGTGGCTGGGTTTATGCTTTGGCTGTGTATTAGGCAATGTTCCTGAAGTACCTGGCTTCACAAGCTCTGGAAAAATTAAACCATTAAATCGATTTCACAAACGTTTACTGTGCAAACAGGACAAAAACTCTGCAGATTCAGGGAACTTATTATGGGGACCAAGTGCTTTGCTCATATGGTGGACACACTAAATAGCCTCTTTTAAGTCTCAAATCTGTATTTTAGGAGATACCTTTCCAAACAGGGGACTTTGCTGAGCTGGACATCGAAGATTAGGCAAACAGGCAACCCAATATAAATGCAAAGGCTTGTTGAAAGACATTTCCAACTATAGAGCTGGGAGTAAAATGTTTTTTTAAAGGCATTTAGTGGAAACAGGCTTCAAAATTCAGCATTTCTTTGTTGTTGAGAGTACTGAGACTTCCTAAAAGTGCTCCTCTTTTCTTGTACAGTGAGACAGAGTGGGTCACCCTGTGGTTCTGGCATTTAGAAAATTCCACGTGGTACTTTTGGTTTCTGGGAAACGTTGAACTCTTCAGAACAAATGGGGTTTTTGAAAAGCCATGTTTTCCACCGAAATGGTCATTTCAGGTGCACGGGCTGGGTGCATGGAGAACTCAGCTGTTACAGTCTCAGTGCTCCCCCGTGTGTTTGCTCTCATCCTCCTACTGCACTTCTGGCTAGAAATTCCCTACAAGCTTACAAAAAACAGATAAAGCTGCAGGGGAGAAATCAGCAGGTTTCAGCAACATTTGTAACTCGTGTCTATAAAATATCACAGAAAAAAAAAAAAACCCAGATCTTAGATATTTAGGGTTCTTAGTCATTGTCACACTTCTGTCTCTCTGGTCTCTCAGGAATCAGTCTGAATTGCTCCATGGGATGATTAAAGTGGTTTAATTACAAGCTCAGGTCTGTGTGGGATGGGAGAGGAGCTAGTGGGATGTCATCTCCAGCTGGATGCCCCCAGGACTCTCTGGTGACTGGAAAGAGCTCAGAGGAGTGGGGAGGGAAAGGGGCATTTCCCCCTTAGAGCACAGGGGGCTCTTCTGGAAGATCCAGTGAAGAATAATCCTGCCAAGGTCCTGCTCCACCATCCTGAGCAGCAAAGGAAGGACCATCAATTGCACAGGCTGGTCATTTGTGCACCAAGCAGACATCTCAGTGATCCATCAAAAATTAGGCTGTAGCTGATAAATGTGTTCTTACTTTTGTTTGTTTGGGGGATTGCTTTGTTTTTGTTTTTAGTTTGCTGCCCATGATGAATTCTGGCAGCAGAGGAGCCCACATGTGCTGGGCCAAGGGGAATGGGAAGTTTCCAGGCTGTTCTCCAGGAGCAGGGGCACTTTGCACAGCACTCAGTGCTGGGGGTTACCTGGCACAGCCCTAGGTGAGAGGCAGATATGTCTGAATTTTCTGGCTGATGTTCCCCATCGATTTTCCTGAGACAGCCCAGGCAAATAATTTAAACTCAGTGCCTGAGTTTGCTTATGCCTTCGATGAGCAATGGATGATATAAAGTGGCTGCCTCCCACAGACCCCACGAGTCTTTAATTTATGTTTGTGAGGTGACTGGAGCCGTTTCGCTCCAGAGCCTGCAACTGCAAGATGTTGCCAATAATTCACCAGCAACAAGTGAGCTCTGTACCTGGGGATAAACACTCAGATTTGTAGCAAACATTTGTCACCTATGAAAATAAAAGTAAAATTTGCAGCTCCAAGTCCATACACCTTGGAAAACTCTTCCAAGGTCTCTCTCTTCTCCTGCTCTGCTTCTGTCCTGCAGACTGCAGCTCTCCCTCCCTGAGCTCAGCTCTGTAGTGACTAATCCTTCCCTCTGCATGGAATTACATGGATAATTGTGCAGATACTGTGTGTCTTTTAGCAGATTTACTGGGATATCTCACACCACTGTACAGCAGATCCCTTTTATTCAAATCTTCAATCAATTCACTCGGGCCAGTTCCCGAGCAAATGCAGGAATACATTTCAGCTGAATTTCAGGGGATACTTATTGCATGTTAAATACCACTAGGCAATTATTTAATGAGGTTTAACAAGTATGTAATAGATACATTACTTATGACCTAGAAGTGAAACCTCAATGAATATGTTTAATCAATTGGCATTCAATTTACATACATTAGGTTTTTCCTGCAGCACGGTGCTTTATTTTAGCTCTCTGTCCAACAGACCAGCCTTGCAGACTTGTTAACCACTTGCTGCCCCTAATTCAGGTCCAACGTGGTACCTAGAATATACCCAAACCAAAAAAGTTAACATCCAATTTGCCTTGGTGAATTTATTGACCGTAATTACTCATTTAGAAATGTAAATCCCATTTGGTGCATCAGTAAACTCAATTATCTTCTCTGCATTCCCAACTCCAGGGACCTCCCTGTGCCCCAGGCTGTTGGGGCCATTCCTGTTTTCTGATACAATAAAATAAACTGGCTTGTCCCTTCTTTGGGATGTTGAGGTTTTCCCTGGCTCTGAAAAGTTAATATGGGATTAAAGCAGAATTTAAATGAGCACTGATGATGAATGTCCTGGGGTGGAATTACTCACTTAAAACATCACAAACAACCCAGAAACTCCTCTGTCTCTCTGTAGTGCTACAGTTTAATTAAAGCTTAATAAGGAGCAACTGGGTCTTTGTCCAGCTGTATTCATTAATTTCAGTGTAATTTGTATTTTTGTTCTCATCAGCAGTAGAAAAAATATCTCTCTCCAAAAGTTGTAAGAAACACAGAAAGCTATTAAATAATATTGAAAGCAAGCATAGCCAGAGGAGTGATGAGCAAGGAATGAGTTCCCACCACTCCAAAGGTGCCTCAGAGCTGTGCACTGTGGTGTCTCCTGTGGCTGCCTGTGGAGATTTGGGATCCCCCTCATCCTTCCCCCAGGAGCACAGGCAGCTAAACCTTGTGCTTCACATGGCTGACAACAGCAAGGGAAGGTAAAAACCACAGGTAATGTGAATAATATTTCTGTAACCTGGTTCATTTTGCTGCAGACCTGTCCTACAGCTCCCTCAGCCAGGGGACACACAGGGCTCTGTTCCTAAAGTGTGTCCTTTAACCCCAGTGTCACCCCCCATCTGCCTGAGCATCACCAGGCACTGCACCAGGAACCAGGCAGAGCTTTTGAAAAAAGGGAAAATGGTTCAGTGAAGGCAGTGGGAGAAGTGAGAAAACAACCCAAATCTTGGTGTACTGGCTTCAGAATACTGAAATACTTGGGTTAAGAGTACATGAAATCTCAGTTTGGGTACAGTTCCCTGTCTTTCAGACAGACAAAGCCTCAGTGCACTCTCAGGGAAGAGGAGCAGAGGTAAAAATATTGCAGATCCTCACCCATCCTCTTGGAACACCAATGAACACAGCCCATGTGCAGCAGAACAGCCTTTGTCCAATTTTAATACCCAATATCTTTGTCTTTTTATATATTTTTATCTATTTGTGGAAATTCTGTGACTCTGGCTGATTTGCCATGTTCTGTGCTTTCAAGCTCTGCTTCCACCCCCAAATCTCAGAGTTGCAGGCAAAGTTTGGTATCAAGATCTGAAGGGTTACAAAGCAAGAAGATACATTTTGTTCTTTTCTTCTGCAGAAAGGACACCCCGGAAGATTAAAGTAACTGGATTTTGATCAGCATTTCCCATTTGCACTGGGCTCTTTACGAATTGAAATGTAAAAGGTCAAAGCTCCAAAAGCATTTTTCATTTCTAAAGAGGTTTGTTCACCACTGTAATTTAATAGCCATGCCAAAGCTGATAAGATTTTGGAATCTGTCCATGGCGTGTATTGATGTCACAGGTCAAAAATAAAGGCTTCAATGTAATTTATTTCTCCAAGCACAGTGAAGATAATAACTCAAGCACAGAGCAATATGTTAAAACTAAATTATATTCAATAAAGATGACTTATGCCAGTCTTCTGGAAACTAAATACACTTGGCTTAATTTGAATGGGCTCATTACTGTGGTGTGGTGGCCTCCAGGAGGAACCTGGCCATGGCACAGTGGCCAGGGGAGGATTCTGGATGGAGACTGTGGGGTGTGAGGGCACTGCAAAGGGCAGGAGGCTGTTACTCCTTTCTCTGTTGAAAATCTGATTTGAGGGAACATTTTCCTACATCAGCTTCTCCTTCTGTTTTGCTTTCTGCTGGCTGGAATGATGCATAAGAACAAAAATTCGCTGGTGCTATAAATAGAGGCCGTGCATGTGATCCAAGGGGGAGGAGAGCAGATGCTGCACACACAGTTTCAACTGGAATGTCAGGATTTAACACTCAGTGAGGGCTGGGGGAAGGGGGCACCTCCAAAACACGGGGAAAGAAAATTGCCAACAGAAGAGCTCCAGCAGAGGCAGCCAGGTAAAGGCTTTCTGCTGCTCCTCAGGCTGTAATTTAAAGCATCTGACACTGAGGTTCAGCTGTTGGTCCTCTCTTAGTCTTTCAATCAGTGTCTGAAGGAGGAGGCTGACAAGGTTGCTGCTCTCCCCTGAGGATGGTTACAGGATGCAGGAAATCCCACACTGTCATCAGTTCAGTGGGGAACTTTGGCCCTGGAGCAAAGCACAGGTCAGCAAGTTTCAGTAGCAATCCCAACACAACTTTCAGCTTTCACCCCTTTTTTATAGCTCTTTTAGCACATTGCCTCTGCTTTACAGTTTCTTTAGGTGGCTGAGAGTTTCCCTGAGCACCATAAAGAGGGAGAGTGACTTTCTCTACAGTCAGATAGTGAAAGGACAAGGGTGAATGGCTTTAAACAAAAAGAGGAGAGATTTACATTAGATACGAGGAAGGAATTGTTCCCTGTGAGGGTGGGCAGGCTCTGGCACAGGGTGTCCAAAGAAGCTGTGGCTGTCCCTGGATCCCTGTAAGTGTTCTAAGGTCAGGTTGCACATTGGGGCTTGGAGCAGCCTGGGACAGTGGGAGGTGTCCCTGCCCATGGCAAGGGGTGGGATGAGATGGGCTTTGAGGTCCCTTCCAACCCAAACCATTCTGGAATTCTTTCTGTGCATCTAACTTGAGGTAATGAGACTTGATTTGTACTACATGCTCCTGGCTGGGTGCCACTGGATTATTTTAGGCAGCAATTCCTCCTGAGAATTCATGAAGTCACAGAAAGAATGACTTTGATTCTAGAGAACTGTAGAGGTTTATGTCATGGGTTCAGTTCTTGAGACTCTTGCAAGAGCTGAAGAGACAAACCAGACCTGCCAGCTGTGGGTGTGGGGCTGCCTGAGCACCAGAGACACCCCCAGGAGAGCAGGAGGTGAGAGGCATCAGGGAGAGGCAGGATTGCTGTGACCCCAGCAAGCAGGCAAATATCCAGGGCATGCACTGGATAAACCTACAGGGCCTATGATGAGCCCTTAGATCCATAAAACAATAAATATAATATCATCTGTTGTTTCTGCAGAGCTGCACTCCCTTCCAGCAGCCAAGTCCTGCTGGGAGCAGCAATGCACTGCACCAGTTTGCACTGAGTTTTACATGTTTAGGTTATGTGGATGATTTGGTGTTAGTACAGTGTCTACACAACCAATAATTTTCAGCAATTTGCATGTCAGAGGAATTGCTTACAGCCAGGTTTCCAGTGAGCTGATTGTAATTTATCCACCATCACACACCTCCAAAGAGCTCTGGGGAGGGGAGGCAGGGTCAGGTCTGTGGCTGCCTCCAGACTCCAGTGAAAAGCCAGGCATGACTTCCTCTAAACAATGGGAGATTTCTGCTGAGAAAAATCAACCACTGTGAGGAACAGCAATCAAATAGCTGACTTGATTATGAAAATGCAAATGGTGAAAGATTGGTGACATTTACCCTACCATCAGCTGCAGCTGCAGAACCACCACTGGTGTGGACTGAGTGAGGGGAGAGGCAATCCTGATTTGCATGGAAAGGTGTGGGACTAAACTAGAGACCCAAATAAAATCCTAATTCATTAACCAAACTGACAGTGAGAGCTGTAAGACAAGCACAGGATCAATTTCAATTTGAACTAAAGAATAAATCAGCTGCTACAAGGCTTTGATTTACAGGTCCCACATCTTCCTGCAGGATGTTATCAAGCAGAACCAGCCACTGCCAGTTTACAGGTAAATGAACTAAAGTCAGGGTAGGTGAGATCATCTGGAGAGTGTGTGAGAGGGCTGAAAAAGCACCATCAGCTTCTCCCAAATAGCCTCACAAAAACAGCAGAAGAAATTCTTCATAGAACAAAGAACAATGCTGGAAAGTGCCACACAAATCAAGACAAGGAGAAGGAGATGGATCACAAAGGCAAAGCAGCTTCTCAAAGAAATGAGAGGAAAACACTTCATTCACTCACCAAGGTTTGTATGGTCAGGTTACAGCCCCTCTCAGGGATCAACAAAGCAAGATTTTGAATAGCAAAAGCAAAAGTTAAGTAGACAAACCACTTTTAGAAAGCAGCAAACAGACAGAAACCACATGAAACTCTTTTTTGGCAAATAAACTTCCAGCATTTAGAAAACCAAGAGTTAAACACTACACAGAAGACTCAACAGCAGTTTTCCCAAAGCTGAAGTCCATCAGTGTTACTGGAGTGAGGCTTTGTGCTGGAATGGAAGACCAGAGGAAATCTTGTGACTGGAGCCAGCAAAGCTCTGCAGAGAACAAACAAAATCTCCCAATGGGAAAGAGAAATGGTCTGATAACCTGGGAAGGTGTGCAGTGGCTTTCTCAGCACACTGGGGGCCTTGGCTATGGGACACATGGGGTGAGTGGTTTGACCTGTAAGAACACACATTTCTGTGATTCTGTGATTGTAAAAGATGTGTAGATGTGGCACTAGGCTTGGCAGTGCTGGGTTAGGGGTTGGACTCTGTGCTCTTAGAGGGCTTTCCCAACTTAAATGATTCTATGATTCTACAAACCACAAGAACAAAACCAAACAGCATAAATTGTAATTTTAAGAAAACCCAGTAATGAACAGCCCAGTCTCTAGGCTCAGGGAATTACCATCAAAGAGTGTCTAGATTGCAAAAACCACCTGACAGTGCCCATTGCAGAACATCTGGGATTCTGGAGGTGCAGTACAACACAACCAAAGATGTGCCTGTGTCAGGTGCTGTCCCAGGCCAGGATGAACACCTTGTCTGCCTGATGCTCCAGCCACGCTGCTCACAGGTGAGTTTATCCACACCTGGCAGTGCCACCAGCTTCATGGCAAGAAAATAACAAGTTTCCTTAGGAACTACATAATGTGCTTTCAATGACAGCCACACTCAGAAAAATATCAAATATTGTAATGACAACATCACTGCTGTAAATGACAGCTTAGCCAACACTGAAGTGAGGACCAGAAGGCAGTGCAGAACTGTGGGGGAAATACTTGTAATATTCACACTGCAAACAAGCTCAGCTATCACTGCAGTGGTTGCAGCCTCAATAACAGCTTTGGAAGGTAGGGATGACAATTAACAAACTTCTTGGCATGTGTTGGCAGCAACAATCTCCTGTGCTGTGAAAATTTCAGAGAGGAAATAATGTGGTGAATTAGGAGATGGTCACTGCCTCCACCATCTTAAAAAGAAATATTTGGTTATTGAAACTCTGTGGATTAGCATTAAAAAGGTCATTTTTGCTTTTTTCATTTCTCTCTTAACATATGAATGTGGAAACTGAAAATCCATAGTGGATATAGGCAGATATGAAATAGCTTTAAGAGCAAATGCCATAGAAACTCTTGATAGCAAATATAATTTATTACTAAAAATTCAGGGAATTACCAGATCTCTGAAGTTATCCATAGCAGACAGGCTGATGTGTTTGCTAAGAAGAATGTCAACACATCTGCCCACATCTGGACAGGCAAAAGAAGATGTGAGGGATGTGTCTAGAAGGTCCCTTTGTAACTCTATTTAGCCTCTGTTCAGAGGAGAAAACTTGTTATGTTTAACTGTGTAAGCTACGTGCAAAGGTAGGCTGGAGACAGGATGTCTTTTAAAATTGCTGGGGAGGGCTGGAATCAATGCAGTGGTGTGAGAAAAGAGCTAAAAATAAATGGGTGGGCAGGAGGGATGGTAGAGCAGGGAGCTGGAAGTGCCAGAGGAGGAAGGAACCAGTCCATGAAGGGAAAGCTGATGTTGATAAGAGGCCTGAGGAAGGGCAGATGCAAAGATTTCAGGGTTTTAAGGGCATTTTGAAGGTGTCCATATTCACGGGCAAGAGGCCAGGACAAAGGGAATGGGAAAGTAACAGTGCTCTGCAGAAAATGAGGAGGCTGTGGCAGAGCAGCAGCCCCGGGGCAGGGCAGGGCACAGGGCACAAGCTGCAGTCCCAGCAGGGAACCTGCGGGCTGGATTTTGCTGATTCCAGCAGGACAAGCCGGGCACGACACTGAGGACAGGAGTTCTGCCTTCCCCGTGGGGCTCAGCCTGCACAGGGGGGTCACCTCACATGCTTGTCTGCAAGGCCAGGAGGGAGCAGAGTGTCAGATCACATTCCCATCAGATCACTGCCCGTTATTAATGCCCAGAGTCTTGGCTCAGTGCCCAGAGCCAACCCTGGTGATCTGCAGGTGGATTTGGGCAACCCATTTGTCTGGCTGGCCCAGGGATATTACAAGACATTTTCCCTGTTCTGCAAAATTCTCCTTGAGGTCCAGCAATGCAGAAGGGAAGCCAGACTCTGGCCAGGAATGGTTGTTCCCCCCTGGTCTTATCACTCAGCAGCTGCACAGCCTTGGAGCAGCTCCAGCTGGAAGCTGGTACACATTTGCTATTAACTCAGCCTATTTCTAATAAAAAAATATCAGCAGCACCACTGGGTCAGACCAACTGTTCATCTCATCTAATTCCCTATATAGAAAGAGCTTTTAAAAAGCTAAATGGTAGAGTTGCTTGGTGCAAGGTGAGTGGGGTGGGTGAGCACATGCAGTTACATTTCATGGGTTCCAAGCCCTTTTCTTGCAGGTGAAATATATTTCTGCTGTCTGTTATGTTCTGCAGCAGGTTCAGGACTCTTCTGCAACTAAACTGGCAGATCAATACCAGTGAAGGTTACTTTTTTCACTAGTGAAGCTCACTTTTCTTTGCTAGTTGACCAGGAACTGAGCAAATGCTTACATGGAAAGTGAATAGAAGGAGCCAGGACTTAACAAAGAGATCTCAGGAAGGATGAGGGAGAAGTGAGTTTTAGGAGGAATTATATAATTCCATAAGACTGGGGCTGCCTTAGGCAGGGCAGATACCAAGAGACAGGTGAGGTCTCATCCCATCTGTCTCTAGGTGCAGTTGTTTACTCATTGCAGCCATGTAGGAGGTTTCTGGTGACCCTGGACTGCATTTTGGCAAGGAATGGACATCAGTGGGACTAACATGAGACTAACAGCAGTTCGTGGTGGCTGTGGTTTAACCTCCCAGCCTCAAACCTCTGTGAAAACACTCTGCTTTTACTCAGTCAGTGTGCTTGGGTGCCACTGCCCCTGACCTCTGCCATGAGCAGGTCTGCAGGCAGACCTTGAAAGCCTCCTCCTGCCCCAAAAAACGGCAGTAGATGTGAGGTGGGGACGCCCATGGTCCCCTTCTGTCCCAGCACAGCCCAGTCATGGTGGGAACAAGGATTTTGGTGTTTGGATTTTGGTGAGCTCTGCCATCCCTGCTCAAATCAAAGCTCCTGCAGAGGCTGCCCTGGGTGAGCAGACCCCAGGCAGGGCTGTGCAGCAGCTGCTGGCAGCCAGCAGAGCCCACCCTGCTCAGCAGCATCAGCTCCTCCTGCCCTGCCACCAGGGGCTGTGCCAGGCTCGTGGGGACGCAGCACCAGCACAGCATCCTTCCCACTGCCAGAGGCTCACTCCAGCTCTGACCCACGGGCATCTGGGCTCATTTCTGTGGCTGCTGGAACTAGTGGTTTACATATAAATTATCTGATGAATGCAGCCTTGTTTTCCGTTCATGAATCATTCATGACCAGAGTCCAGTTTTGGCAAAAATGTCTATTTTCTGTGAGTCTCCTCTCCTCTGACGCTGAGCACGGGCTGCCCATCAGGGATTTTGGCTACACAGAGCCCTCAGTCAGGGCAGGTAACTCCCACAATCCAATCTCTGCCTCTTTCAATGGATGGCTTAGAGGCTTAAAACCAAGTGAACAATGGTAATCCCAAATAGTTTTTCTCAGGTTTCAATCCCCTGTCTTACCTTCAAAGGTGTCTGTTTTGTGAGCTGCTATTCCTCAAACTTCCCTATAGACAGAAATCTTTACATGCTCCTGGGCTGCCCTCACACAGCACATTGCAGCCACAGCACTCAGTCCTTCCCAAAAAACACCACATGGGAACCCTGGTCCTGACCCCCAGGTCCTCCTTCAGCTCCATTAAAAACTTTCTAATACACCATTCATGTTTTATTTCATGTTACTGTTAAAGGGGTTTGCCCCCACTTGTTACTACATTGATTTTCCTCTAATTTCAAGCCTAAATTAACTCCTGGCTTATTTAAGTCATTTGTCCTCATGCCCATCACTGTTACTTCTTTTCAGCAATTTTCTCCTTTGAGTGTTTGCCCCTCCATATGTTCCACTATCAGTCTTTACCTAACTCAGCTAAGTGCTTTTTTCCTCTCTCAGCTGGACAGTCCCTGCACTCTTCTGATTGTCCTAAATGCCCTCATGGCACCATTTACTGTTTGAATTCTTCCCTCTCATTCTTGGGGGAAGAGAACTGTACACACTATTCTGATGAGGTCAGGCCTTACCTTTGTAAAATTGAATTAGTGCTTCTCTAGACCTGTAGCCTTAACTGAAAAAGTGAATTGGGTATATCTGATAGTTTTTTCCTTGAAACCATATAATTGGCACTTCATGGTTAACCTGTGATGCCCAGGCACATTCAGGTCTTCCTCTTCCTCAGTCATTTCTAACACATAGCTGAAATTCTCACAATTGCTCCTTAAGTACTCATGCATACATTATATATTATTGTATTTTATCCCTTTTCTATTGCTTCAGTTCTCAAGGTCAGTCCTCAGCTGAGAGCCCCTTCCTGGTTTGCATTGAGGATGCACCTTCCATCGCCTGAGCCCCGAGTGTCATTGTCACTCTCATCATTCCCTTCCAAGGTCAATGCAGAAATGAAATATGTTCAGATCCAGTCCTGATCCTCGGGGATGTTTGCTGGTAACCTCACTTCAGAGTGATAATTCCCCTTTTTGCTGCTCCCTGTCACGGGCTCCCCTTCAGCCAGCGCCGTTCCCACTTCACAGCTCCTGGATAAATTCTCGGTGCTTTCAGCTGAGCTGATAATTTCCCATGTGGCACTATATCAAATGGCATCTTCGGTCCAGATAGATGAGATATCTTGCATTTCCTTTGTCTAGAAAAATCATTTATCTTATCAAATTTATCACAAACAGGCAGGGTTTGCCCAGAAGAATTTAATCGTCAGCCGGGACGATCGTGACTGCGAGAGAAAATGGGTGAGCAGGCTGTGCTCCCTGCAGCTCTGCTGGACACACACCCCAGCCAAGGGGACCCTAATCCCAGGGACAGTATTTCCTCACTGCTAACCCTTGAAATGACCCACTCTGTCACTGGAGGCTGTGAACAGACAGTGACCCTCATTCCCAGTGTGGAGGCTAAAGTCACACAGTGATGGATTTTCATCCAGCAGTTACAGCCCAGCACTCCGGGAAGAGGAGCCAAAGCATTTACCTGGTTTATTTTGGCTGCTGTTATAGATCTATTTGTTTATTACAAGGGAAAAAGTGCAGGGTTTTTTACACAAAACTGATGTGTTTAGTGCTTTCATTTTATGTTTTGAGCAGTTAAGCTATTCGGTGTTTAAAGGTAGTATTGGTTCTTCATAACTCCATGCTGACAACAGGAGTCTAAGATAATGGAGCCTAAAGAGAGAGATTTTTCCATTCCCACATTGTTTCTGAAATATGGAGCAATCAAGTGCACTCAGTAGAAGGTTTCTATCAGTAAATCTTCAGTAAAAGTGTCTCTAAAACTTAGGTAGAAAGATTGCGGGAGGGAAAATGGCTCACAAAAATTCTGTAGATATTCCTTGAAGACCCTGGAACAGGTTTTCTCTAATCAAGGATATCAAAATGCTCTCTCATTCAGGCCATTCTGGTGTTTTGGACCCATTTCAGCAAAGCTCTTAAGTAATCAGCATTTATATTAATTGGAACAGAAAACAAACATGCTTAAAGTTAAGCACGGGCTCAACTCTCAGCAGGCTCTGCTCTCTGCTGTGCCTGGAGAAGCAGGTGTCCACAGGGGATGAGGGATGGGCTGCTTGTCCAAATGTTATCCTCCCTGCAAAGTGATTAAGGGGTGCTAATTAATAAAGGAGTATTTGCCTTTCCCTTGTCTCCTGCGCAGAAGAAGGAAGGGTTAATGTGAGCCAGGCCGTGTGAGGTGGAGGAAGGCTCGTGCTGTCCCCTCCAGTGCCATGGGATGTCCTCAACATCCATCACAAATATTTATTCCATTTCTCAGGTTCATAATCTTCACCAAATCCTGCCTGCTGATTACAGCCTGAACATTCATTGTTTCCAGACCACTAAGAAGTCCCCAGCCCTCTTGGGTGTCTGGTTTTAAATTCCTGCTTGTGCACATTTCCTGAAGTGAATAAAAATGTGTGACTTATCTGCACATGCAGTTGATATGATCTTCTGCAAAACTTGCCCACGGGCAATTATGCATTGAAAGGGCAATTACACACACAGAATGACCCAATTTGCATACAAAATCTCAATTATTGCCAAGAATTGCATGTATATTTTTGTGCAGTATTCAGAAAATTGGGCCCCAAAGACATAAACCCTTTCTTCTGCCATCAAATCACTTTTACTTGAAACAAGACATTGAATATATAACAGTCATATTAGAAAAAAAACTATTTTCAGAGAACAAGGATGGTCACATTGGGTCAGAATGCAGGTCTGTCCACACTCTTATCACATCTGTGCCAGCTGAAGGATGAAGAAGATGAGCAGCATGTCCCAGGCCTGGCTCAGCACACTCCCTCAGCCTCCAGCTCTCTGGGGCTCAGTGACTTTCAGCATCAAAGATGGGGTTTTAGCATTTAATACCCTGAATTATTCACTAATAAATGGATTATTGTTGCAGATAAAAATTCAAATATGGCATAAACCAATTTGGTTTGTTCACATTTGTCCATATCAATCTAGCAACTGATGAGTACATGTGCTGCAGTGAGCAGATTCCCTGCTCTGCCTCTGTGCCTCAGCACTGAGGGAGAAACAGAGGTGCCAGCACAGGTGTCACTGCTTTGTCCTGTGGGGAGTGTCCATCAAAACTCTGCCTGTGGGAGTCAGGTAAGAGTCAGCCCTTCTGCAAACTTCATGGGGCACCTTTGGCCTTGGCTGCAGTGAGGAGCAGAGGCAGAAACATCTGGTTTCAAGGTATTTCTGTGCAGGACTGATGGGAAATGGTGGTCCCTGATGGGGTAGTCACAGGACAAGGGGGGATGGCTTCAAACTGAAGGAGGGTGGATTTAGATTGGATATTGGGAGGAGATGCTCTCCTGTGAGGGTGGGCAGGCCCTGGCACAGGGTGCCCAGAGAAGCTGTGGCTGCCCCTGGATCCCTGGCAGTGCCCAAGACCAAGTTGGATGGAGCTTGGTGCAACCTGGGACAGTGGAAGGTGTCCCTGCCCATGGCAGAGGGTGGAATGAGATGATCTTTAAGGTCCCTTCCAAATCAAACTGTTCTGTGCTCCTGTGAAATCCCCATCTCACCTACCTCAGCATTCAAAATGTGTGATTTGAGACAAGGTTACTTCCAGATGCACGAAGACATCCTCTTGATAAAACAGTGAAATTTTTAGTGCCCTGAAGTGTTCAGCGTAACTCCCTGGGAGACAAAGAGACTGGGGGGGAGCAAGGAAATGTTTATTTGCTCCATAAACTCCCCGTTAGTGAGGCCAGCAGCCCCTGCCTGTGTGACAGCCCACAAAGCACTGCCATGCTCTGCACTGTCACACGACGTGCCCAATAAACCTGACACCAATAAACGCTCTCATTTAGCCAGTATATCTCGATAACCCCCACTTCCCACTGTCACAGGTATTCAGAGTCAAAAAATAAAGCCACCCCTTGTAAAAGTGCATTTAATGAGAGTTTAATGTTGGCACAGTAAATCTGTGAGCAGCTGGATGTGTTTTTAAGTTTCCTTGACGTCTTTTATTTGTTTAATACATGGGTCTATAAAAGCCGTTTCTCTGAGCCTGCTAATGAGCAATGGGGGACTCGCAGCTATTTAAAACCTGGAACAAGGCATCAGAATGAAGGATGCAGTGAAGGAGCAGGGAGCTCCAGATGTGACAAGCAGTGCTTTATGGGGCAGGAAGATGGAGCACCAGGCTGAGGTGTCACACCAGGCACAGGCTGCTCCAGGAGCCCACAGACTCTCCTGTCATCAAGGTGAACAGAGCTCATGAATGTGGAAACATTTCCCTGTGGAAACATGGAAACCCAGAGTGATTTGGGTGTTGGAAGGAACCTGAAAGACCATCTCATTCCTGCCATGGGTAAGGAAAACATTCCACTATCCCAGGTTGCTCCAAATCCCATCCAAACTGGCCTTGGACACTTCCAGGGATGTGGCATCAATAAGAGTGAGCCCAGCTTTAGTCCAAGGTGCAGTGGGATCCTTGGCATGGAAGGCTGGGACAGAGGAAGGCTGGAATGCCAAGAGTTAACACCTCTGGGGAAATCCCCCAAGTAGACTTCTGTCGTTGTGGGACATGAAAGAAAGATAAGAGACTCCAATATTTCAGAAGGCAAAAAACCAAAAAAAGCTTTATTGTATAATCCCTGCTACCTTTTTATAAGGTGTTCTGATGCAGGTTTAACATGATTGGTGAATGGGAACAACACCTCTCTGATTCCATTGGTTAAACTAGAGAAACAGCAAAACACCACCTGGAGAAAGGTTGTTTTGAGGAAGGGTAGCTGTTTGCCAAGATTGTTTTGAGAAGAAGCTTTCTTGAGAAATGTTCTGGGAAAAAAGTTAGCAGCTGCCAGCAGGCTAAAATCTCTCAGACCCAGAAATATTGGGCCCACAGAGTTCCACAGCTACAAATGAGGTTCTGGAACACCTCCACTGCAGAGATCTTCTCTGGGATTGATTTTCCAAACTCTGTCTGCACCCTGTAGCTCACCGTGAGCAAGGAATGGTCCCCAAAACCTGTGTGGAAGGAGAGTCAGTGACAGTTCCAGCACAGTGCAGGGTTAGCTCCCATCACAGTGGGAGCCTGTCCCTGGAGAAGGTGCTGCTGTGGAGGGCACTGAGGGGTCACCTCCCCCTGCCTCTGCCCTGCTGGGTGCTGAGGATGGTGATGCTGCACCTCAGAAAGAGCTGTGAGGAGGCAGTGCCCATCCATGCACATCATCACTGCACAAAGGAAAGCATCAGGAGCATCCAGAATCAGCCAGACTTGGGGAAGGCTTTAGTCTGAACATTTCCCATCAGAAAATGAAGCTATTGATTGAAGTAAAGTTTTGAATAAATTTTGGGGTGAGAAATTGTTTTGGAAAAAGAAATACTTTGGAGAAAAATTTAAACTAGGGTATTTTTTCTCAATGCCTTTGAACAAAGCATTTCTACATTATATAACAACAAGACATCTATTTTATTTTAAATTAATTAAAAATGGATAATGAAAGTCTTTGGTTTCATGAGAAAGATTTTTTTAACTTTAATTTCCCTGAATGAATTTCATAAATTGCTTCAGCTTGATGTGAAAGGATTTCTTTTTACATTTCCTCATTTGGGTCGTGCAAATGACAGAAAAATCAGTTCTTTGTACATCTTTACTCTTGAATATATTGAATTCCTCTGGAAGATGGAGTGGATGGGAACCCTTGCAAACTGAGTAATTCAGATGAATTGTGTCTTCAAAGTCAATTACCACTGTGCAGAGATGATATCTACTCCTCCTTCATCTGGGCTTTCCAGCTCAATTCCTGCTCTCCCAGAACTTTGGAAGATTTTCTAATTTCTTTCTTTTCCCAGGCAAAATATCTCAGTTGTGCCTATGGATTAATTAGAGCAAGGAGGTCTAAACCAACTCCCAGATTCCCAGTGCTGCAGTGTAGGATAAGTCACCAATGGCTTTTCACTCCCACTTCTGTATGGACAGGTTAGTGACAGCTCCAGTCCATCCAGTTTGGAGCCATCAAACAGGAGAACAGCTCAGTTTCCCCCACACACGGGTGACTGAGGGACAGAGCAGCCCCCAGCCCCAGCAGTGCCCCAGAGCCTCCTAATGAGACACAGCAGTTCCTTTTGCAGCCTGTATCCAGCTAAGGGAAAACACTGATAATACTCTGTTAATATCAGGATTCTCCTGCACATTAAAGCTTGTGAAACACAAGCATTTCACTTTGCTGCCTGTGGGTTCAGAGCAGGAGAGCTGCCTCACTGCTGGTCCTCAGCTGCCCCAGGTACCTCTGAGCAAGCAGAGCCATGAATTTACAGCCCCTCTCCTGCTCCAGCTGCCCACCACGGGCAGAAAACAGCTCTATCACTTCTTTCCCAAAGTTCATGTGCATTTTGTGCCTTCCTGTTTAGTCTGGCAATGTGCTGTTAATGCTTCCCCTTCTCTATTGCTGGGGAGATAATAAATAAGGGCAATTATTCTTATCAGAGCTGCAGTCTTCCTCCAGTGAGATGTAAATGCCACTTTTCATTCTTACTTTTATGATTCTTTAGCCAGTTATGGATCCATGTAGCTGTGCTTATATCAAAGCCAGTTTTAATTTATTTTGAGATTAAAATTTTATGAGAGATTGCATCAGATGCTTTTCTAAAATTCAAATAGACTACACCCACCACATCCCCTTCAGCTAGTAACTGTAATTCTATTTTAATATGATATTGAATTTGTCTGCAAGTTTATTATTTTTTTTTCTGCACAAACCCACCCTCAAAGAATTATTTATCTTCTAATATTTGCTTCAAACTGAGAAATTCAATGTATGGTAACTGTGTCATTCTCTCTGTGATCTGCTGATGAGTGGCACAATATTTGCATTTCTCCCTTCTTCTGGTGCACCTCAGAGATCAACCTGCCCAAAGGGAACCTACAGGGAGGATGGAGAGGGATTCTTAACGTGGAGCTGTAGGGACAGGACAAAGGGGAATGGCTTCAAACTGAAAGAGAGTAGGTTTGGATTTGATGTCAGGAAGAAATTCTTTACTGAGGAGGGGTGAGGCCCTGGCACAGGGNCTCTTTATTGAGGAAGGGGTGAGGCACAGGGTGCCCAGAGAAGCTGTGGCTGCCCCTGGATCCCTGGAAATGTCCATGGCCGGGTTGGGTGGGGCTTGGAGCACCCTGGGACAGTGGAAGCTGTCCCTGCCCCTGGCACTAGATGATCTTTAATGTTTCTTCCAACTCAGACTTTTTTAGGATTCAATGATTCTACCTGTAGTTCCTCAGAAATAAATGAAAACAGGTCAGGGACATTCCCAATTTTAGGAGCAGAGCCCCACTGTGGGTCACAGATGTGTGGCTCAGGATTCCACAGCAAGGTCAGCCAGGCCCCTCAGTGTCTCAGGGGCTGATGACCCAAGGTGGCCCCTGGGAGGCCAAGGCCAGCCAGACCCATGTGGCAGCATTTGTCTGGGAGCACTCCTTGGACTTTGGCAGTTTTAGGTGAAATCCCAGTTCTGGCACCACATGCCCTGCCTTGGAGGTGAGCTCTTCTCCATGGGAAGGAAAGCCTGGTGCTCAAGTCTTGGCAGCAGCTGAGAGGCTCCCCAGGGAGAGCAGGGCCAGACAGACCCTTTGTCCCTGGCAGCTTCTGTCTGGGAGAAATCCCCCAACATTCACAGTTTTAGGAGGCAGAATCCCACTTATCCCACTTTTGGCACCTGGCCCCTGCCATGGAGGACAGCTCTTTTCCACACCACAGGACTGAGCACTGACTTCATTTAAATCACCCCTGTACTGGGGCAGGAATTTGTTTACTCCCTAAATTTCCACTGTGAAATAATGGAATTATTCTTTTTTCCCTTATTTATCTGCAAGAATTTTTTACCTCACCATGATACACTCTGCAATGAAATAACAGAAAGAGGCAGATCAAGATATTCAGCCAGAGATTTCTTTCCCAGTGTTCTTTCTCTGCTCTACCCCGCTGTTCACACTGCAATGAATCTTGCTGTCATGGACCCAATCCGTGCCCATTTCCAGGGGGAGTGGAGCTGCCCTCCCCCTGGATTTAGTGTGGATTTAGAGCCTGTCACAGTCTGTGCTGGATGAACTCTCCAGCCACGCTGAGGGAGGAGATCCAGGCTCCACAGCTAATTGGGAAGGCTCAAAGCACCATCAGGGGACAGGGCTGGAGCTGCTGAGCTCCACCTGAGCCTGAATCACCTAAAAATGTCTCGGTCCTGTGCCAACAGGGTATTTGTGCCTGTGGGTGATGATTTTCTGTGCAGAGAGAGGGGCTAATCTCCCCTGAAAAGGAGAGGCTCCATCAGGGGATGTTGAATTCAGATCACTGCAAGAAGAAAAAGGGAGACTTCCAAGGATCCAGCCCTGTCCTCTCCCAGTTCCTCACTCATCATATCCCGTTGCATTTCTCTGGGAAATGGCTTCTCCCCCTCTCAGAGACCCCAGGAATTTATGAACATATATCTTGACCCTTCACTTCTTCCCCAACCCTACTGGCTCATGTCCAGCTGTCCCCTCCTCTGGACAAACTTACATAAGGCCCTGCTCTCCTTTGTTCTCTCTCTTTCCCCCCTCAGACCATCAAAGAATAAACATCTCAGACATCTTTGGGGGATTGAGCCTCTTTTGGAAATCCTTTGTCCTACCTCTAAAATATTCCCTCCTAAGCCCCTTGAGATCTGAGCTGGCCTGGGAGTTTTGGAGGGCTGCTGGGGGGAATCATTTCAGTACCCCTTTCCATGTTCATAGGAAACATTTGTGCAGCTCCAAGAGGACATATTGACCCTCGGGGATGCTTCAGATCCACCTCAGCCCAACCCAGCTCAGCCCCAACAAGGATGCAAGTGGAGAACCTGTGACACTGCTGCCACCTCCTGTGTCCCTGGCACCTCCTCCTCTGCTGGTGTGAGCCATCATTCAATATTCACTCTGCTGGGGCTTGGCTCTCTGCTACCCCTCAGCTAGAACAGAGCCAGCTCTGCTCTGCCCAGTCATTCTTAGGAAATATGGGATTTGATCTTGGTTTAGATGCAGACATTCCATTTATTAATAATTATGTGAGGTGCAGCAGCAAGGACTAGACCTAATTCCCATGAATGGCAAACTCATTGAAAAAAATGGCTCAGTTTGGGGATGAATCACCTTTTCTGTGTCAGTGGGGAGGTTCAGATAAAACATGTTACTGGTGCTGATTCTGTCCTCACTGAGCTCCAGTTCCTAATGGAGATCAAAGATCCCATTAGACAGATTTGATGAAGAGTCAGTCCCTCATTATAGAGTTTGAACAAGCTGAACAAAGCCCATAAATAAAACCCAGGGCCTGCTCTTTCTCTTGGCACAGAACCTGACTCTCCCTCTGGCACAGTCTGTGCTCATCTGAAACATCCCAAGTAAAGATTTTATAAACTCATTTCCTGAGTTCACTGGAGTTCTAACAAATCTGTCCTGCTCTCTGACATGAGGGAAGGAATGTAGGAATAGTTCATTGGTTTAAATTAAAAATAAACAAATGGGAAGAAAATGCTCTGAGAAGGAGTCATCAAGGCACTGAGGCTGTGAATGTAATTTAAATAACGAACTTCTATGGGACACAAGTGAGAATTCAAGTATTGGAATAACTTGACCTTTGGGGGTTTGGGGTTGGTTTTTTGGCTTGCCCAGGGACATCAGCTGTGCTGTGCCAGGAGCAAGATGCTCCAAAGGAGCAGGAGCAGAGCACTGGGCAGGAGTAGGTGTTCATCAGAGTCTCCAGTTCAAGGCAGTTGTCACTGACTTCCAGAAGGGATTTACACCACGTGCCATGCAAGCAGCCAAAGCATCTTCTCAGCAGCATCAGTGCAGGGCAGCTGGGGAGGATCTCTACTAATCCCAGACACCATCTCCAGTACTTTTCCTCTCCTTTCTTGGCCTCTGTAATTATATAAATCTTCTGCCATGCCTTGAGGTCCCATACGACAGGGATCTCCTCAGATTAGATTAACAACCCCCATACACCAGGCCAGATCAAAATCAAGGTTTGAATGTCCATGGAAAACACATTTCAAAACTTGGTGTCATTCTGTTTTGCAGCTCCACATTTAATCAATATTCCTGGAAAAAAAACCCAACCAATGTATTTAAAAATCAACTTCAGCTTATTGGCTGAAATCTCATCAACAGGAGTTTGGCCTGATGCACTTCAGAGTTTTAATCTGTGGGGTGTTTTAGCTGTCTGCTGGCTTTGTCTCCTCCTGATGACTGGAGATGTCTTTTCCCTGGAGAGGAAAGTCCTCACCATTTCCCAGCTCCTGCTGTTCCTTTCCTGCCTGGAGAGAGTGAAACAGAGAGAAATTCAGGGCAAGATGCCTCCAATTTGTTCCCCGAGTGCAGCCCTGTGGCTGCAGCCTCAATCAGCTTCACACTAAACACTTTAGTTAATTGGCAACAAATTGGGAGGTATGAGCTGATTGCAATAAATATTTTATTAATTTTAAAAAACAAAAGGTTGCATCCCTTCTGGCCCAGTGTGATTGTGCACAGTCACACGTATTAATGTGTAATTGCCACATCAATTGGCACTCGTGGGCTCAGAAGGAGCTCGTTATGAGAAATGCTTATGCACAGATCCTCAGCAGGTGTCAGTCAGCATCCTGCCACTGACATCAGTGGAGCTGGGCTTATTTATAGAGCTAAAGCTCCAGCAGCTCACCTGCAAAATAAACCCTGGAGTGTAGCCCCAAATGGAAGCTGGGCAGAGGATGAATAGATTTTTCTCTGAAATTTTTATTTACATAAAAACGTCATTTTCTCCATACCTGTATCTTGCCTATGTGCAGAAACAAGTTGGTTTGGTTTTGGTTTTTGG
>VWYE01029212.1:17936-30054 GCA_013398995.1 Alaudala cheleensis
GCACAATATTAAAAATACAGAGAAATCTAAAATTAATATCTACACACCCAGTGATACAATAAAATCACACAAATCAAACCCTTGTGACCTCCAAATCCTCTGACAACCCTGACAGTGCTTTTTCCATGGGCTGAGACCTAAAGTCTCCACTGTTTCAGGCACAGGCCAGGGAGGCTCACCCCCCCTGTCCAGGCTCCTGCTCATCAGCAGAACCAGAGAGATACTCTGGATTCCCACAGCTGGTGACTGTTTCCTCCTGTGTTATGGGGGCTTCATTCTGCCTTTTATCTCTGTCTTCCAGCTCAGGAGGATGAGTATTCCAAGAACAACTGGTCTGACTATTAAAAACTGAGGCAAAGATTGCATTAAGTAACTCAGCCTTTTCCTCATCCTTTCTGGCATCCAATAAAGATGGAGATTCTTCTTGGCCCTCCTTTTGTTGTTAATGTTTTTGTAAAAAAACTTTTATTATCTCTTACAGCAACAGTCAAATTATGTTCTAGCTGTGCTTTTGCCTTTTTAACTTTCTCCCTGCATAACCTCATGACATCCCTTTAGTCCCCTTGAGTTGCCTGCTCTTTCTTCCAAAGGTCATACACTCTTTTCTTCCTGAGTTTCAGCCAAAGTTCTCTGTTCAGCGAGGCCATTCTTCTTCCCTGCTGGTTCATCTTTTGGCACATGGGAACAGCCTGTTCCTGCACCTTTAAGATTTCCTTCTTGAACAATGTCCAACCTTCCCGGACTCCTTTGCCCTTCAGGGCTGTTTCTCAAGGGACTCTGTCAGCCAGTCTCCTAAACAGGCGAAAGTCTACCTTCTGTAAGTTCAAGGCACCAATTTTGCTGACCCATTTCCTCACGTCCCCAAGAATAAAACCTATCATTTTGTCATCGCTGTGCCTAAGACAGCCTCTAACCACTACATCACCCACCAGTCCTTCTCTGTTCACAAACAGCAGGTTCAGTAGGGCACCTCCCCAGCTGGCTCACTCACCAGCTGCATCAGGAAGTTCTCTTCCACACACTCCAGGAACCTCCTAGACTGTCTCCTCTCCACTGTATTGTATTTCCAGCAGATGTGGTAAGTTAAAGTCCTCCAGGAGAGCAAGGGCCAGCAATCATGAGATTTCTCCCAGCCACTTGTAAAATGTTTCATATGCCTCTTCATCCTGGTTGGGTGGTTCATAACAGACTTCCACCATGATACCTGCCTCTTTGGCCTTCCCCCTGATCTTTACCCATAAACATTCAACCTTATCACTACCATCATCAAGCTCCAGACAATCAAGATACTCCCTAACATACAGGGCTACACCACTGCCTCTCCTTCCTTGCTTGTCCCTTCTGAAGAGTTTATAGCCATCCACTGCAGCACTCCAGTCATGAGGGTTATCCCACCATGTTTCTGTGATGGTGACTATGTCACAGTTTTCCTGCTGCACAATGGCTTCCAGTTCTTCCTCTTTGTTGCCCATGCTCTGGACACTGGCATAGATGAACCTCATTTGGGCTTTTGATCTTGCCTTCAATACTGGTGTGCTGCCCCTAGACTTATCTCTAGCAAGTTTAGTTTTTTCCCCTTCCCCCTCTGAATCTAATTTAAAGCTCTCTCAGTGAGCCCTACTAACCCCTGTGCCAAGATCCTTTTCCCCTTTTGAGACAGGTGAACTGCATCTGTCACCAGCAGGCCTGGTGCCATGTAAACCAACCCATGATCATGAATCCCAAAATTGTTTCCATGACACCAGACTTGGAGCCAGGTATTGATCTGTGTGATCTTCCCATTGCTTCCACCATCTTTCCCTGCAATGGGCAGGATAGAAGAGAATGCTGCTTGTGCTTCAGATCCCTTAATCAGTCACCCCAAGGCCCTGAGGTCTCTCTTGATTGACTTCCTGTTGTTGTGACTTCATCACTGCCCACCTGAAAAACCAGAAACAGATAATAATTAGAGGGCCATGCTGGACTAGAGTGTCGCACTGATAGCAAAAGGACAAACTCACACTGACACGCAGGGATCAAAGGGGAAGAAAAAGAGAGAGTTTAATGGCGTCTTAACTATTTATACTTCTACATAGATGTTTCTCATAGGATAAAAGGAAGAGTATTTCTACACACACATTGGCTACTACATATGCTTGTCAAAGAAACTCGTCCCACCAGAAGGAACGAAAACATGCGGGATGTTTAGGGAACTGTCCCTGTTGTTTACATACTTGTACATGGGAAAACTGACTCCGAACTACAGCTTATCAGAAGGCTTAGAAATTCAGGGCGACACTAGAGAGTTTTCTAGGGACATCTCTCACCTGGGTCCCAGGGAGGTGGCAGACTTCCTTATGGGTTGGGTCTGGTCAGCATATTGAGCCCTCTGTTCCTCTCAGAGTAGAGTCACCAATGACAACCACTATTCTTATTTTCTTAGCAGAGGAAGTCATGATGCATGGGGTTGACTGACTGATCCTAGGCAACCCCTCCAACCTGGATGGACCTTCATCCACATCATGATTGTCCTGGCCCTCAAGTTCCAGAGCTTCATATCAATTGTATAGGGGTACCTGGGAAGGCGAGGTAGGCCAGGAGGCAATTTGACTGCTGCCCCAAGCAGCGACCCATTTCCATTCTCCCGTCTCTTAGATCCCCTCCTGCTGCCTGGTAGCAAGGGGATATGGGATCCTCTGCTTCTTATGATGTGTCCATTTGTCTCAGGGATGGTAGAAAGTGCTTCCACCAGTCCATCTCTCTCTCACACTCCCTGATAATCCTTAACCTTTCTACTTCCTCTTTCAGCTCTGCCACCAGGCAGCTCATCATCTGGTTGCACCTCACACACAGGTGTTGTGCCTGCTGCCCTCGGATACCAATGACAGCCTCTGGCACTCCCTGCAGCCTGAGACCCGGACAGCTGCATGTTTACATGAAAGCTCTGTCTGGGTCTCCACATGCCTTCTAGCGATAGCTTTGTGGCAAGTGGAAACCATAGCTTTGTTTCTTCTGAGACCATTAACTGAGCTTGCCTCTTGAGCTGGTAGGGTGATCATGCCACAAGTTGCTGCTGCATTGTGCCATTTGTCTGCTCTGGTTGCCTGAGGGCTACTTTTATGTAGGAGTTGGCTGCCTTCACTCCTGGCCCTGCATGTGCTGAGTGGGAGTTGCTGCTTGTCAGGGTCTCAACACTTCCTGCTTTGGGTAGAGTCGGGGCACCTTCACTCTCTGCACTAGCTTCACGGGTTTGCCAGTTTCAGAATGCTCCCTGAGCAATTCTCCATTTGCGAGCACATCTGCTGGAGCAGTTTGCCTTGGAGATTTCACTGAAATGGTGATGGCATTGGTTTTTAAACTGCTGTTAAAACATACACTTGATCTTTTCTGAAGGTCTGGAATTAAAATCTCTCTGCACCTATGTCACTGGCAACATATTTGCTGCCTTCTGTGGATCAGAATTTAATTTCTAATAACTGATGGACCTGTAGCTTCAAAAAAAAAAAAAACCAAAAACAAACTTCAAAGTCCTGTTCTTTCATTGCGAGCCACAAATAAATTTTATTTTAAAAAATTACAACTTACAGGTCAGACAAACCCAGATGGCGAAAAGGCTTCTTGGACAAACTAGAGAGCTTGTTTCTGGATAAGTTGCTATGGAAAACCAGAAAAATTGTATTAATTAGAGATGCTTCTTCTTAGACTCCCAATAGAGTTTGTGTCTCTCAAAAAAAAATTGATACCTCAAACCATCTCTAAAAGGCTCTTATTCCTTTAACTTCAGTGGGAAAGGGATAGTGCCCAGTCTCTTTTTACACTGCTGACTCATTTTCAACTTGCCATTGACCAGGACCCCGAGGTCCCTTTCTGTGGCATTGCTTTCCAGCATCTCATTCCCCAGTCTGTTCGTATATTTAGGGTTGCCCTGTTACAGAGTCCTGCACTTGCCCCTGTCAAACTTCATGAAATTGGGGGTTGCCCAGTCCTCTAATTTGTTGAGGTAATCTCTGATAGATTTTGTTTACTATATTTTTTTGTTGATTCCTTCTAGGAAGCACTTGGCCTGAAGTTTGCAAGCTGACCGGTCCTCATGTGTGGGAACAAAATGGGTGAGCTACTGTTTCATTACTCCAGTCAACTGATCTGTCCTACAGTAGATGCTGGTGGAAAGATCTCATGTGGATCCTGATGGTGAAAATAAAGTACAATGTGCAAGTAGGACAGAAGTGGTTAAGTAAAAACCAGTTGATATGTTAACTAACTATGATGGTTTGCCTAATATTTCCATGTACCAGGCTGTGTGTAATTGCATCGCTGCATCATAGATTTGTATACACTGTATACCTACAGCTCTAGGTGTTAGAATGCATTCCTGTCTCTAGGCTGCTTTGGTTTAGGAAAGGTAGCCAAATGTAGCTACTTGAGAACTAGATGCCAATTTTCCCTCTCCTGTGCACAGTCAATATAGGGCTGCCTCTAGCCACAGGTGGAGGAAAGCCTCTAGAGGGAGACTGAGCATAGCATGACCATTTCTTCAACTGTTTCCTCCCATTCTCTTTAGATCTCTTCCTTCCTCTTCCTTCTTGCCTCTCCTTGCCAGGAGCAGTGTAAGAAGTATAGTGGCATAGTGACTGTTGTATGTTAACCCCAGGAGGCAGGTACCACACAATCACTCACTCAGTTCCCCACTGCCACCCCCAGCATAATGGGGGAAGGGGAAAGGAAAAGCAAGAAAACTTTGTGGTAGAGATAAAAATAGTTTAATATCTGAAAGAGAAGTGGAAGTAGACAGAAAACAAAACAAGTGATATAAAGGCAATAACTCACTGCCTCCGACAGATAGACTGATGCCCAGAGAGTTCCTGAACAAAAGATGGATAAAACTCCTAAAACATTAGTGTATTATCAGCAGTGTTTTGGTCACAAATCTAAAACACAATGCCATACCGGCTGCTATGAAGAAAATGAACTCCATTCCATCCAGAACCAGTAGAGTGACATTGCAATGGAAAGCTGCACCTGTGTTGCTAACTATGTTAATATTTATGCAGTTGCTTAGGCCACTCTTGGGCTCCCTATGTTTCCACAGGTATGCTTTTAGCTGTATTACATCTAGCTACTTAAAAGTGAGTTTGATATTTGTGAGTAAAATATACTTGAGCTTTTGTCTACGTGCTGTTCTTAGGATATAGCTCTGGAGCCAGACTCTGTATTCCACACCTTTTTCAAAAAAAAGAAAAACAAAAAAAGCCCCCAAGCCCCTAAAAAGGCTTTTGAAGACCAGATGAATTGTCTTTGAGCTGCTCACCACAATCTCTGTGTTTGTGTGTGTGTGCATGTGCACACGCCCGGGCATGTGTATGTTATTGAATTGATGAACTAATTTATTTTTTTTTTCCATGGAGGTGGATGAGTGATCATTGCCTAATCTGTAATAATTTAGTCCATGTTCTTTCACTTAACACTGATTAAAGACACCACAGCAGGCATCTCTATCATCACTATAAAGTGCTCTGTTTATGAAAAACCTATATAACAGTAAATTTACTGTCAAAGTATAGTTTAAGGTAGTAAATCAATAACAGTGGTCTGAAAAATATCTGTTGAATTACTAGCCAACTTGAAAAACTTTAAGGTGCTAAACTACATGGAAGAAAAGGCTACAGTCATAAAGTAATAAATGTGTCAATCCATGACCAAGAATATAGGAAAAAGATTTTTTGTTAATGTGTTTACTACTTCTTACTTTCTTTGCCTGGTATATAATAAGCACAACTGGTAAAAATCTGAAAAGACGACTAAACCTATTGAATTACTTTTGGTTTTTAGCAACTGGATTTGTTGAAATAATAGTTATTGTTTCTTTTTCTAATTTTGCTTGAATTAATAGTTTCAGTTCCTCACTGTCTCATGCAGTCATTTAAACCTGCACGATATATTCAGAAAGTAACATATTCACTGATATTTGGACAGTAAGTCTGGATTAAGAATTTAAATAAGAGCTATTCTTATGCCTAGGGGGTTGCAATAATTCTCCAAAAGTGATGAGTAGCCTGAAGCTAAGTGACAACAAAATACAATTATGGCAACAACACTGAGCAGTCATTTGTCCAGTAGAGCTCATATCTCTGCATGAAGCAGCTCATGTCCTCATAGAGAAATGGAGGATTAGATGACCATTAGTGAGTTAAGCAAGGAAGCACATACTCATCCAGGAGCAAATCTGTAGGAAAAATGGGACTTCAGTCCTGTTTAGTCCTGGTTGTGAAGTAGTTAGACTTTTATATTCATTACAGCTTACCAACAAAAAAACCCATCCCTGGAGTCAGTCTTTTGTTTGGTTGGTTGGTTTTTTTTTTTTTTTTTTTAGGATATTCTTAAAAAATATTTTTAAGATTTTATCTTCTTAAGAGAAAAAGAGAGAAAGACCATTTCATAGGATGTCTGAGGCTCTTACATAAAATGTTTGAGGCTCATTTTCAGACCTGTATTGTGATACTTTAGTTTAAGAAAGTAGGAAAGGGGTGATTTTTAAAGCCCCTTCTATTTGACATGGTCTGGAGTCAGAGCTTGAGTCTGGGCTTTCCCTTTTAGCGTGTCAGGGAAGATCACATGAAATGGAACAACTTCAGCTGGTGAGATTTCCATGAGGGACTTATCATTTGGTGGTTAAGGAGTCCTGATATGGAATAGCGGGGTCCTGCGCTGTACAGAAACCTTAAAGACTTAAATCTTGTTCTCCCATGACCTGGAATATGTTGCCTTCCACTAGACTAGTAAGTGATATGGGTACCTATCTTCAAATAGCACCCACTGTATATTTTGTTGCCTTTCAAACAAAGCGGGATTTAGTCACTGTAGAGGTAAGACAAGCAGGCATTTGCCTCATTTGGGAATACCATGGGGGCATCTTTCTGTGCTTCTCTGGAATTTCAGGACTGGATGGGTTTTTCTGTTTGTTTGTTTGTTTGTTTGTTTGTTTTTTTGTTTGTTTTTTGTTTTTTTTTTATGAGTGAGCATCACCTGTGAAGGAATAGGATTTGAAGTGTACTGCATTGTCTCAGTGATGGAGAGAAAAGCCAAATTCTGTAGGAGGATTTAAATTTTGTATTTCAACCTCCCAACCTATTGTTTGTGAATATTAGGCAAACCATCATAGTAAATATATCAACTGGTTTCTACTTAACCACTTCTGTCCTACTTGCACATTGTACTTTATTTTCACCATCAGGATCCACATGAGATCTTTCCACCAGCATCTACTGTAGGACAGATCAGTTGACTGGAGTAATGAAACAGTAGCTCACCCATTTTGTTCCCACACATGAGGACCGGTCAGCTTGCAAACTTCAGGCCAAGTGCTTCCTAGAAGGAATCAACAAAAAAATATAGTAAACAAAATCTATCAGAGATTACCTCAACAAATTAGAGGACTGGGCAACCCCCAATTTCATGAAGTTTGACAGGGGCAAGTGCAGGACTCTGTAACAGGGCAACCCTAAATATACGAACAGACTGGGGAATGAGATGCTGGAAAGCAATGCCACAGAAAGGGACCTCGGGGTCCTGGTCAATGGCAAGTTGAAAATGAGTCAGCAGTGCCCTGGCAGCCAGGAGGGCCAACCGTGTCCTGGAGGGCATCAGGCCCAGCATCACCAGCCGGCCAAGGGAGGGGATTGCCCGCTCTGCTCTGCACTGGCGTGGCCTCACCTTGAATACTGTGACCAGTTTTGGTCTCCACAATACAAGAAAGAATTTAAACTATTAGAGAGCATCCTTGAGGGGAAACTGTATGAGGAGTGGCTGAGGTCACTTGGTCTGTTCAGCTTAGAGAAGAAGAGACTAAGGGGCAACCTCATTGCAGTCTACAACTTCCTCATGAGAGGAAGAGGAGGAGCAGACACTGATCTCTTCTCAGTGGTGTCCATTGACAGGACCCAGGGGAATGGCCTGAAGTTGTGTCAGGGGAGGGTTACGTTGGATATTAGGAAAATGTTCTTCCCCCAGAGGGTGGTTGGGCATTGGAACAGGCTCGCCAGGGAAGTGGTCACAGCACCAAGCCTGACAGAGTTCAAGAAGCATTTGGACAATGCTTTCAGGCACATGGTCTGACTCTTGGGGATGGTCCTGTGCAGGGCCAGAAGTTGGACTCAATGATCCCTGGGGGTCCCTTCCAACTCAGCATATTCTCTGCTTCTGTGAATAGCTTGCTAAATGTCTTTATAATTTGTGTCTGGTGTCAATAAGAACAGAATTAGATAAAAATTGTTATTAACTACATTTAAGTTGTATCTATTGGAACATTTATCTTTCTATTTTTTATATTTCATTCAAGTCCTGTCATAATACATAACTCTAGAAAGATATTTGGGCTACAGAAGTTTGGATTACAAAAGAAAGTAATGACAAAGAAAAGGCTAAAGGAAATATGTGTTAATAAGTTTCTTATATTTCTACATTCTTGTATGATTCATAAAATAAACGGTATATTCTTATAATAAACCTTCTCTAACTACATTAAAAGAGTTCTCATGCCAGAAAAAGAAAACTATAGTAGTATCACTAGCAAAATTAAAGCTCATACAGTTACATCAGTCCTCAGAAAAGTGGCTGGAGTTTGTTTTCTTTATGAAATAATGACAAAATGATGTTTTAAAATAAAATGTAAGACTTTTCAAGATCCTATGCTCAGGAATCACTCTGGGAAAGCAAAATCATTTTAGCTTTTAATATTTTTCACTATCACAACCACAACTGCATCTGTATTTCATTCCCAGTGCAGTCAACAGGAGTTTCATTGCTGATAACAACAAGCAATGATTCACCAGGATTTATAGAAACATTTTAACGTGCATGAAGGCTTCCCAATGAGAATAAACAAATGCATTTTTAACAGGATAATAGATCAGCCTAGACAAAAAATATCTCTGTACTAACTGCTTTGACATGTATATATAGAGAAGGTGACACCATTTACTGTTTTCAGTCTTATTTGGGTTATCTTGTGTCTGCTGAGATTACTAATTCTCCAACGAAGGAACCACAGTGTCAGACTGAACAAGCTCCTGCTTCAGAACCTTCTTCTGAATCAGAATTGCATGTACGTCAGCGTAACAGATGTCAACCTAATTTGTTTCTAACAAGCAGTTTCATGAACTAGAGTTCTAATAAACTCTGCATACCAACAGATATGTATCCCATGTTTTATTGTGTGCTCCAGTTGAAGCTTTCCCTGTAACTTAAATATTTTAAAGACATCTTGTCCACATGGATTGTCTGTTTCCCAACAGGACATATAAGTACAATGATATTTTTCCCTGAACCAGGATGCCTATTAGGATCTCTATGTTCTGCCTAATGGCAAATTTTCACAAAACCTATTCACCTATATCAGTTTTGGTTATAATCAACCACTGGGGACAAAGACACTTTCTGACTGCATGAGCCTCATTTTCTTAAAGAAAGAGGCAAAAAAAGACTATGAAGAGGATCCAGGCAACTCTGTTATTTTTTCCAATGTCTCCTTGCCCATACAGCTGGGAAGGTTTTCCAAATGTCTGTCTTCCTTGTTACAAATTGAACTCATTGTTTCCTATCCTCATCGTCATGGAGAAAACTGGTTGTTCTCCTCTTCATAATTACCTTCCTTTTAAAAACATGAAGATGTATATTGTTTTTCGCTCTTTTCTTTACTACATTGAACAAACTCAGACTTTGCATCCTATTCTGAAATTATTTTCTTTACAAACTCCTTATAGCTTTGTTGCTCTTCTCAAATATCTTTCAAGATGAGATTTGGTGTCCTAATCTTTATACAGTATTTCAATTATGCCTTACCAGCAGCTAAAGTAATAGTAAATAGTAATAGTAAAGATGCAAAAGTCTAAAACAAAATTACTTCTGATCATAGACTGAATTTGCTGCATCATGCTGAGATTCTGTTTCAATATAGCCACTAAACATTTCTGTGCAACTGTGCCACTTAGACAATAATTTCTCATTGTACATTTTCATAGAGCATATGCACTTGACTTTATGGAATTTTATCTTACACAATCATAATTCACTGGGAAATTGACACACAGGTAGACACACAAACACATTCTGGAAGATAATTCCTTTATTCACCAACTGCAATTTACCAAAGCAATTTACTTTATTAAGGTGTATATGAAGTAAAACCTTCATAGGCCAGCAATATATGGTTCATACTCTTCCAGTATTTGTTTCACATTAAGGACAGCACTTATTGTGTAGGTAAATTCACATATTCATGCCCACTGCTTTGCATAAACTAATTGCTACTCCTTGGAAAACACATATACACAAAGTCAGTAGATTTTATATAGAAAGTCCTAAGCCAAATTTAACAATTCTTCAAAATTACAAGAAAGCATTTAGGCATCTTACAAGAGTAAGGCTTGGCCTTACATCTTCTTGATCTCATTAGAACTTTATTAAAAGCAAGGACTTAATTAAATTATATATATAATAAGATGGATGGACTTAAACACACTTGAATACTTGGCTAAAACAGTGAGCCCTACACATGATCTTAGTGTTTTCTAGGACTGGAACCATAATTTTGTATGAGTAGCAGGAATGAGTGCGAACTTGTCAAAATATATTAGATGTACTCCATGCATGGACCAAATACACTTCTAGCTGCTAAAACATGTTCATCCCACTAAATAAGACTAGTGCTAGTCCAAAGTCAAGCCCATGTCACTGAGCGTCATGCATTTAGTGTGGACATCATACTCTCACCACCAAATGACTCAGTAGAGAGATGCACTCCTTTAAACAGAGAGATGCACTTCTTTTGTGCTCTGCTAGTTACTGAAACAGAGACACCCAATGACCACTGTTAGAGGCAGGATAATAAGCTGAATGGGTCTTTTTGCCATTCCACATTATGTTCTTATTATCTACCAATTGCTTACTATAAATGTCCTATTTCATGCCCATAATGATAGGAGGCCATAAGAAGTCAAAACATTTAATATTAAGGAAAGAGGAAGAGAGAGAAGGGAGTTAACAAGGTTTGGACAGTTTTAACACAGAAGAAAAACTATCCTTACCCACATATATTGTAGATTGACGCTTTTCACAAATGCCTGATGGGACACAAACCTTCAGCCTGAATCCACCACAGTCCTGTGAAAACATATAAAACTTAGGATAGTTAATTTAAAATACAGCTAAAAGAATAACAATTATTTTAAAAATAAGAATATGGATGAAATAACTAGGCTGAACTGCAAGCTCTACAGCTGTCTTCTATAATACAAAATGTTAGTCCTGCTCTTTCATGAGGTATGTAAATGTTTCTGCATGAGAAATAAAGAAATATAATTATTCAGTATACTCACAGATTTTTAAGTCCAACATAAAATCCAGCTTCATTGTCATTGATACTTTCTGATTTCTGCTGGTTTGCAATGTAACTGTTGAAAAAGAAAAAAAAAGAAAAAAGTAAGGAAGTGGCTCCTTCGATAGCTTTGATTGATGAGAAGTAAGCTATGAAGTCTGAAAGCCAGAAGTGGTTGCTGATCTATTACACTACGTTTGGTTTACATGACAAGTTTTGGTAGCAGGAGGGGCAGCATGAGTGGCTTATGTCAGGAGATGCCAGAAACTTCCCCCATGTTGAACAGCGCCAATTCCAGATGGCTCCAAGAAAGACTCACCTCTTGCCAAAGCTGAGCAGATTGGTGATACTGATGGCAACACTGTGATAACATATTTAAGAATGATCAAAACTGCTGCTCAACAGCAGCTGGGAGAGAAAAGCAAGAAAAATGTGAGAAAAACAACTCTGCAGACACTAAGGCCAGAGAAGGAAGGAGAGAAGGTATTCCAGGCACCGGAGCAGAGATTCCCCTGCAGCACATGGTGAAGACCATTGTTGCCAGATCACAGAATCAGAGAATTTTTAGGTTGGAAGAGACCTCCAAGATCATCAAGTCCAACCCATGCCCTAACACCTCAACTAGACTATGCCACCAAGTGCCACATCCAGTCTTTTTTTAAACACATCCAGGGATGGTGACTCCACCACCTCCCTGGGCAGACCATTCCAGTACTTTATTATTCTTCCCGCAAAANCGCAAAATCTTTTTCCTAATGTCCAACCTAT